>CAKAOI010034305.1:0-13352 GCA_916701655.1 Sebastiscus albofasciatus | reverse complement strand
AAAAAAAACAAAATTAGAATATAAAACATAAATGGTGCAAGTTTCAAGTTTGTTTATTCATCATGTGCAAAACAATTACTGCAAGCAGTCGTTGACAATTGAAATCTTGGGTTTCAGGTTCCTTCAACAATTCTTAATATATATATATATATATATATATATATATATATATTTATATATATATATATATATATGTATGTATAAAAAAGGAAAATCACAAGTATAAGCAAAATGAGGATTAAAGACATAAAATATTGCAAGTTAAAATAGCATTATTTCAAATGGATATTCTGAATGTAAACAGGATGTGGTATGTATAGTATATGCATGCTGAGAATAAATAAATAATAATAAATATACAAAGGTGTAAACAGGGATGTAGTATGTATAGAGAAGTAAGTCAGAATATAGGGATATAATATAACATAATAATATGAAATAAAGTAATCTAAATGTGTGGTAGACATGCTGTTAGGTTATCCTCTTTAACTGTATCATATCTAAATATTCATGTTTACGTGTTAACTGCTGCATGCGCTGTTCATTCTACTGTATGTTGAGTTTTAGGCTCAAAGCCCTCTCACTGCAGCATTAGCTCATTATTGGATTACAACACAGCGTGTAGTTCACCGTCACACAGCCGATCACACATTAACACGGTTCAGATGTTACACAGGAGGCGTTAACTCTAACCGGGCGGTTCAACTTCCGCTCTGACTGGTGGGATGTTGCACTTTTAAACTGTGGTCTAACCACGTAATACACCGCGCTCTGCTGTCTGGAAATAGATCAACCTGCATGTCAACAAGTTAAATCATGCATGGAAAAGACAAACTACTGTAATGTCAATGAAACATTAAATCAAATATTTCTGTTTTGTTTTGCTGTAGCAGTTGCTCACGACCATGAGCACTTTAGGACGTCAGTCTCATGCTGAGGACGTGTTTAATCTCTTCTTGAAGGCATGAACAGCGTCGCCAGATGCACCATGATTATCATATTTATACGATGATTTTGCCCTTTCGTATGATGTACAATCAATAATAGTTAAAGTGCCATAATTTAACTATTTTGTGATGCTTACGATTAGTTGTCGGTTTAGTCTGCAGCGTCTCATTTTAATTAATTTCCAGATGAATCCTACGTCTGTGTTTACGCATCTCATCTCACGCGACCTCTTTCAAGCCAATTAGTGTTGCCAAAAATGTCTTAATTATCGATTACGGCTGTCAATCAATTAAAATAGTTAATTAATCGCAAATTAATCACACATTTTCTATCTGTTCTAAATGAACCTTAAAGGGAGATTTGTCAAGTATTTAATCCTCTTATCAACATGGGAGTGGGAAAATATGCTGCTTTATGCAAATGTATGTATATATTTATTATTGTAAATCAATTAACAACACAAAACAATGACAGATATTGTCCAGAAAAGTGAAAATCGTACATAAATAAATAAATATATAAACACATAAATACTTAAATAAATAAATAAACCCCCTTTTCAAAATGGATATGACAGTTTGGAGCGTTATTTAACCTCCTTCATGACCAGCTAGTATGACATGGTTGGTACTGATGGATTCATTAGAACCTTTTAATACGTTCAGAAATGATTCAAGAATATGGTGCAATAATCCAAAAAAGTTATGAATAAACAATTTAACTAGTTTTAATCTAACTTTATGCAACAGGCCCCTGTTCTGCGATGGCTCAGCTCGGTGATGGTATAATGATCCTTCAGGGCGTAGATAGTCCTCATCTGTGCACAGCTGGTACATAAAGCATGTCTAAAAAGCGTTATGTGTTCTACTGAGTCCATCAGATACTGGTTTACTGACCCAGTCCTCCTCATCTCTCTCTCTGCTCAGGTTGACCCTAAAGACTACATGCTGTCGGGGCTCAAAGACGCCACGGTGGGCCGTCTGCCCGGCAAACTGAACGGCCAGCAGTTCGTCATCCAGGACTGCGAGAACTGCAACATCTACGTGTTCGACCACGCGGCGACCATTACCATCGACGACTGCGTCAACTGCCGCATCTTCCTGGGACCCATCAAGGGCAGCGTATTCTTCAGGGACTGTAAAGACATCAAGTGTGTGGTGGCCTGTCAGCAGTTTCGCACGCGGGACTGTAAAAAGATGGAGGTGTTCCTGTGCTGCGCCACGCAGCCCATCATCGAGTCGTCCACGGGGATGAAGTTCGGCTGCTTCCAGTACTACTACCCCGAGCTGGCCTTCCACTTCAAGGACGCCGGGCTCAGCATCTTCAACAACAACTGGAGCAACATCCACGACTTCACGCCGGTGTCCGGCGAGAACAACTGGAGCCTGCTGCCAGAGTCTGCGGCCGTCCTGGACTCCATACCGAACCCGGACCCGGAGTCCGAGTTCAAGTCAATTCGAATCTCCGCCGACCCCGGACGCAGCATCGTGCCTTTGACGAAGGGCGGGAGGCGTAAAGCCAGCGAGGAGTCCTGCCTCTTCGTGTTCTTCGCCGGAGAATACACGACAGCAAACGCCCGCAAACTCATCGATGAGGTGAGAGGAATAAGTTCAGACGCTCAGTTCAACACCAGAGGTTATGAGAGGCTAAAGAAAAGGAGGAAGTCCTTTTTTTAGTGTGTGAGTAAATGTTGCTGTTGTATCAGAAGTTACTTTCTGATAACGGTTTGGGTGCAGTCAGCTTTAACTGCTGTGAAAGGTCACCAGACCAGAGTTAAACATCACAGCCTGAAGCATTTTACAAAAGAAACAGAAACTTCATACCTCTCAGATCCTATCTGAACTGTTTGGTAACCATGGTGATTAGGGTTAGGACTTGATTTAGGAAAGAATCCATTAGAGATGAACAGTTAAAGGGACTGTTTGTAACTTTTTAAGCATATAAATGTACCGGGTTGGGACACATGCGCGCTCGCATATGCGTTAGTTAAAGGTGTGTAGCCGCTGCCTCTCCTCCTCTGCCTGCTTGCCTTCACTCAGACAGCGCGCGCGTTCTCGCTCAGCTCGCTCCACTCCTAGACGTGAACGCGCGCTCACTCCACACTGCAGAAGAGTTAGTTTAGCTCTGAGAATATCTAGTGAATGTTCAGTGGAAGTTTGTGCAGAAATAACTGCTGCAGCTCCTCCAGACCAACAGAGGTTTCCTGTGTCTTGAGAAGTGACGGGGCTCTGCAGAGAGAAACGTTGTTGTCTCGTTACCGACCGGGTGCCGGTGTCTCCCTGCTCTCTCCGGCTGCGGGCGGAGAGAGCAGGGAGACTCGCTGCAGAGCCCCGCAGGCTGAGGCAGGAAAAGCCAACACTAAGATCAGATCTAAATCATGTTCATGGAGAGACCTTGGTCTGGTCAGCTAACATTACTGCCAAGCAGCTGAAATATAGAGTGGTATTGTGCTTTTAGCTGACATGTGTCTCCTCACTGTGTTGAGCGATGCTCGTTCAGGTATATTTAGAGAGAGCACAAGCGCGAGCCCGACGCTGACTTTCGTTGATTTCACGGCCACAGGTGAAGCTGTTAACAAGCATTTCTGAAAGTTCCAAATAGTCCCTTTAAGTCAATGTTCCTATCACAGCGGTCCTCAAAGCGTGTGGCGAACAAGACAACGTCCTCAGCCGGCGGTAATCAACCAAAAAACAAGTCGAGAAGAAGACATGACGAAGCTCGTCTTAGTGTTGGGTTCACAGTGAATTCAGTGGGAAACGAGGAGAGACCGGTGTGTGTTTGAAAACTCTGGCAGCTGACAGTAAGAGACCCAACAAACTAAGAAGTCACTTAGAAACATTACATCCCAGTCACGTCAACAAGCCACTCGAGTTCTTTCAGAGGAAACTCTGTGAATACCGTCAGCAGGAATGAAGCGTTGTAAAAGGGGGATGCAGTGGTTAGCACTGTTGCCTCACAGCAAGACAGCGGAGTTTGCATGTTCTCCCCGTGTTAGCGTGGGTTTTCTCCGGGTACTCGGGTTTCCTCCCACAGTCCAAAGACATGCAGGTTCATGTTGACTCTCAATGTCCCGTAGGTGTGAATGGTTGTCTGTCTCTGTGTGTCGGCCCTGTGACTGTAAAGATAACGGAGGAAACATCCATGGATTTCTCTCCAGATGTTACCAACACCTCTAACTCATCTGTCGCTCAGCGAGATGAGATTCTTTTCTTTCTAAATTTCAAACTGAGGCTGCATCACGTCAGAGCAGATACTGACATATTTAATTCATTATTAGTTATATATAAATACATGTAGTATTGTAAATAATAGCTGACGTTGAACTCAGCTGTATCTGTGATGCTCAGCTGGCCTCGTTGCTACTTAAACATTCCAGTGATGTTTGTGTTGCGTCACTAAAGCATGAGACTGGATCCACATGTGAGACAGTAAACGAGTCTCGTTACAATCCAGTTCATCTGCTCTGCAGTGAATCATGGAGTACTTAAAGAATCCTCCGTGCATACGCACTAACTCTGGATTTTTATTCTATATCTCTTGTGCAACAGGTGACTGGTAAAGGATTCGTTCTGATCCAGACGAAGGAAGTGTCGATGCGACCTGAAGATGTGAAGCGAGTGTTTCAGAACAGCGCCGAGGATCTGGTGGAGTGGATCACTAAAGGTACTTTTTATGTTGTTGCTCTAAAATACCTTTATCTGCTCAGGAACTCAGCCGGAGACGTTAGATCTGATAAAGTAGTTTCATTAACACACAGCTCGTTCATGCTCATTTGCATTTACTGAGATTATATAGTTGTGTTAGAGCAGAGTGAAACAAGCACTGTGTCCTAAAGGGATAGTTCAGGTGTTTCTCAGTGTGGTTGTATGAGGTTCTTCTCCATAGTCAGTGTATTACTACAGTAGATGGAGTCAGTAGAAACAGACAATGTCCTGCTGTGGACGGAGACGGCAGCAAAACACATTTTAGACACCTAAAATAATCTATATCAGTTTAAGTGTATGCTATATTTAGAATATTTTCACTGTATTTTACCTCGCTGTCACACCGTGTCCTAACTGGATGTGACACGAGCGAGTGTCAGCAACAAAGTCAGCCTGATTACATCGTTTTCTATTAAAGTGTCCTAACTGACCGCGAGCGACTCGATGGAGCGACCCCGTTTTGAGCTGAACTCTTGTCGGACGTCCTGTTCCTATCTTTTTCTGTCACTCACGTTGAGAGCACCACAACGTGGACGAGGAACAGCTGATTAGTTTAGATAAAATGAGCCGCCAACAGCAGGAGAAACGTAGGACAGGAGTACATATTTAACGTATTCAGTGTGGACAGAGAGCGGCAGATGCGGCACGATAGTCGGACGCTCGCATCAGTTAGGACACGCTGTCAGACAGACCTTTCTGACGGGGAACTGAAGCCGTTATCTATGCTCTCTTCAAAGCCACCAGACTCCATTCACAAAAACAGTCATTTAACTTCTCAGAACACAGGAGAGTTGCTGATCTACTGCTGCATCAATCGGTTAAGCCAAGTTCACACTACAAGACTTTCAAAGTCGTCAGATCTCTGTGTCTCTTGGTGAGCGTGGGCGAGCCTCTTGTCCCGCGTCTTTGAGCAGCTCACACATGACGCTCGAGCGCTGATGTGCAAGCGGTGAGCCAACCCCGATTTTCCTCTGATCTGGGGCTGTTGTCGGGGAGTTAAAAAACAAACAGGGCTAAAGTCGTGTCGTGTGAACTAGACGTTAGTTAGTTTGTGTTATTGTGTGACTTTAGTGATTTAAAGGGTCAGTTCGGATTCATCAAAAAATACAGCAGCAGCAAAACGCCTAAAACATGTTTAGCTGCTGCCTCCGTCTACAGCAGTACATCGCTTTGCTCCCGTGCTGCTACTTCTGTCTGTTTCTACTAACTGGGGGCGAACCGACCGCCATCTACTGTAGAAAAATCCACACTATCCATTATAAAATGGCAAAATTGGCAAAGAGGGTCAGTTTGTAAGTAAATATCCATTAATAATGCTTTTAATAATGACTGTTTTTATATAATTTCTGCTCTTTTTCTTCCACTTAAATATTCAAAAACATCGTTCCTCCCTCTCAGATCAGTGGGCTGTTGCTTTCTGACATGTTTCAGAAGCTATAAAAAGACTATTGGTCAACTTGATCACATGATTTACTGTACATCAGCTGACTCACATCTGGTGGTGAATACTGGAACATTTCAGGATCCTCATTTCATTAGAAAGCAGCGACAGTTTCCTCACCAGAATGTGTGTTAAAGAATCAGGATTCAGTTCTGCTGTACTTTCATATCCTCCTACTAAAAGGTGCCGTCATCGCCCTCGAGCTGAACGGAGACGGAGTCGTGGACGCCTGCAAGAACATCGCTAACGAAGTGTTCAGTGGGACCAAGGTAACCTGCCGGAGTCGTGTCTTTTCTAGTTTTACACATCAGCTCTTTTTTATAACAAAAGAATCTAGAATATCTGATATCTTTTCTGTTCCTGCAGGTTTTTGTCTCCGATAACAAAAACACGTCGTCTCGAGATGTGGACAACTTCTTCAACTTCGCCGACATGCAGATGGGACTGTGAATGATTTAATACAAACTGCTCGCCACACGTTGAATCCGATCTTCTAAACCCCGCCCCCTCGCCGTCCAGCTCGGGTTGGTTTGATTATTTGTCTCAGATATTAGAATAATATTGGGTTTGATAAAAGTCTGCAGACTAAAATTCACCTCCAATCATCTAAACCATCGGCTGTAAACCACTTTAACATCCTTTAGTGGCGGAGAGTGCTGTGAATATTTATATTTCTACGAATGTATTTCTGTTGCTTCTCTCGATTGTGAATGTACGTTCGCTCTTTGCTGTCATTTTAATTTAAAGCTTGTTTTTCTTTACTGTCTGAAAGTGGAGAAACGACGAGCACACGAACGCCTGAGGGAAAATATTTTATATATATAAATATATATGAATCATATTTTGTATTTCTTACAAGGATTTATTTGTGAATGTGGATTAGCTTGTTTAAATGTGTATATGTGAGACCCGCTGTGTAGACGATGATGTTTTCATCTTTACTGATATCTGTTAGGCCAAAGCTGAAGTTTCTTTCTGGTTTTACACCAAACGGTGTAAAAACCAGTTGTAATATTTGCTGGTTTGTGATGTAGGCAACTCATGTGATCATTATTTTTTATTTTGTAATATGTGTTTTATACTCTACTGAATGTTTTTGTATATGGAGACACATTAATGTTCTTTATCATCATTTTTAGTAAAAGTTTCATTACGTGTGATTTCATTTTGTTATAAGGATTTTTATAAAGCGGTGTGTAACAGGGATGCTGATTATAGAGTGAGTTAATGTAGATAACAACAGACTGTAACCACAATATACTGTAGTAAATAATCTGTCCTCCGCAGTTAGTGTAGTTCCTCTAGTATGGAGGACACAACCTGCCAAAATCAAAAATAAATAAATACATTTTTTTTTAAAATAAATATAAAATTAATACAAAATAAATGCAAAAATAAATAAATTAAAAAATGAATGCCAAAATAAATACATACATTTAAAAATAAATATAAAAAAATGGATGCGAAAATAAATAATAATTAATAAATACATTTTTTCATTGAGAATTAATTAAAATTAATACATAAATAAAAGGGTAAATAAATACAAAGATAAATAAAGAAGCAACTTAAAACAGATCAATTATGTTACATTTTATCAATTAATTAATTGCTACATTTTTTTTAATATTATTTTTGCTACATTTAATTACATATATTTATTGAGTCATTTATTAATTTATATTTTTGATTATGGCGGGTTCCGTCCTCCATACTCTCTATCATCAGTAAAAAACACCCAATATCAGTTTAAGTGTATGTTATATTTAGAATATTTTCTCCTCTTTACCTCGCTGTCAGACAGCCCTTTCTGACGGGGAACTGAAGCCGTAATCTATTCTCTCTTCAAAGCCACCAGACTCCATTCTCAAAAACAGTGATTTAACCTCTCAGAACACAGGAGTTTCTGGTCTACCACTGCCTCGATCGGTTAGTTAGTTTGTGTGTTTGGTGTTTCAAAATTCTCAACCACTTTATTCACTACAGAAGTGAGTCTAATGTGAGTCACAAGAGTGACTATTATTATGATCATATGTTTCACTTCCTCCATGGTTATCTCTTCAACTGTCTGGTCTTATCATATCAAACAACCAAAATCATTTCCTATGGAGGTCCCTGAAGAGAAACCTTAGAGAACTGCTGTTTTAAAGGGTTAGTTCGTATTCAACAAAGTCACACAATAAAATAAACAAACTACCCGATGGAGGCAGCGGTAGACCAGCAGCTCCTGTTCTGAGAGGTAAAATCACTGTTTTTGTGAATGGAGTCTGGTGGCTTTGAAGAGAAAGGGCTGTCTGACAGCGAGGTAAAGCGGTGAACATATTCTAAATACAGCGTACATTGATAGATACGTACCTCCTACAACCACACTTGAAAAAACGTCCCTTTATTTCCCCTTTTGTAACCTGATCAAACTCCTTTTTGCGTGTTTTTTGTGTAAATCTGGTAAAAACATTCTGAATATCACTCAATTCATTGGTGGATTATTTTCCTCAGTGTTGCTATAGAAGCACACATAAATATTAGAAATTTGGTTTCATTATTCAAACTGAAAAAACACTTTTTCTTCCTCAGTGAATCACAGTTATCAGCTTTCACTTCAGCTTTTAGACTTCCACCTACTGAAACATCATGTCCATCATCTGGTTGGATATTTATTTGAACCTCACTCAGTCTATCAGTTATTAATTAATTATTATTATTATATTATTATATATTAATTAATCAGTGATAACATGAAACAGTTTTAGTTAAGTTTAGATAAATCAAACTGTTTTGTTCGGTTGCCTTTAAGAACGATAACCGTAAAGGCGTCCTGTGATGTTCTTTTGTATTTGTAAACCTTTTGTACTTTTTGAGCACACAGTTTTTGTAGAATCTTTCTGAATGAATCTGTCTGTAATGTGTTTAAATTGACACCCTGTCTTTATAAAATGACAGAACCCCTTTAATTAAAAGCTGTAGAATATCTGAAATCAGCTGGTGACTGACTGATTATTTAATATCACTGTTGAGGACTTTATCAGAGAGAAAAGACGTGATGGAGGATATTAAAAGATAACCGGAGTACAGAGAGAAGATGTTTGATCAGCTTCATATAATGAGATCTGGACTGATGAAGTCCAGAAGATGGCAGTATGGTGCAACATTAAGGACGCAAGCTGCTGTTAAAACACAAGGAAGAATACAGGCCCTGTCCCACCCAGAGTCCCCCCTGAGGTCTTAAACCCTGAACTCTCAGGGACTCGACTCACGTCACCTGGTAGATGGTTGAGTGTGAGAGGCTGCAAGGGCGTAAAATGGTTTAAATATAAATGGGATGGCAGTTTGCTGCGACATATCACATTACAGTTTTTAGAGGAAGATATAATAATAATAATAATAATACTAATAATAATAATATATAGGTGTAGTATAGGTTAATTCAACAATAATAATAATAGGGATACTAATGATGGTACTATATTTATATATAAATATATATATTTATATATATATTTAAATAAATTTATGTATATATAAATATATAATTATTTTTTAAAAATGTTTTACTAACTGATATTAGTAGAATATCAGTAAAATATCCTTAAAAATATTAGTAAAATATCTTTAAAATATAAGTTAAATATCATAAATGTATTAATTAATTATCAGACCAAAATTAGTAGAATATAAGAGTAATATAAAATTAGTAGAATATCAGTAAAATATCATACAAATATTAGTAAATCATCTTTAAAATATAAGTTAAATATCATAAAAATATTAATACATTATCAGACAAAATGTATAGAATATCAGTAAAATATCCTTAGTAATATTAGTAAAATATCATAAAAATACAAGTTAAATATCAGAAAAAAATGGTAAAATACGCAAAAGAATAGTCGTAATATATATTAAAAAAAATAATTAAAATGAGCTCCACCTTTACCAGCTGCAACATTAAAGTGCAGAACACATTAATGCATCAAAACTTATAATACAATAATATAATATAGATTATTCTGTAGAATGAGGATTTTAACTTTTGGTACTTTATATATGCTAATACCTTTGTACTTTTACTGAAGTATTTTGAATGCAGGACTTTTACTAGTTAAAACAGAGTATTTCTACATTGTCGTATTGTATGTTGTACATTTACTTTTGGTGCTTTAAACTAAATTTTGATAGTAATACTTTTGTACTTTTACTGAAGTATTTTGAATGCAGGACTTTTACTAGTTAAAACAGAGTATTTCTATATTGTAGTATTGTATGTTGTATTTTTAATTTTGGTGCTGTAAAGTATATTCTAATGATAATACTTTGTGCTTTTACTGAAGTATTTTGAATGCAGGACTTTTACTGGTTAAAACAGAGTATTTCGACATGGTAGTATTGTGTACAGCTCTGAGTACTCCTCCCTCCATGGAGGTGCAGGCCGGTGGATAGATGGAGCGTTCCCAGGCCGTGCCTGTCTGCGGTAACGGGGCGGGCTCTAGGACCCGGCGGGCGGCTCTGCTCGGTACAATAGAGCTGTTGTTGCGTGGTGGATCCGGACCGACTGGAACCAGATCTGATCTGAACCGGGTCACTAAAGACCCGAATCTGACCCAGACCCGGACCCGGAGCCTCCGGTTCTCACCGCTGTATGTTGGACGTGGAGTCCGGACTGAGATGTGGCGGGAATAAAGCGGAGAGCAGCGCGTGGACTGGAGGTAAAGCGGGAACAACATGATGCTGGAGAGGAGCAGGCCGCGGGGCCTCCTGCTGCTGCGACCCGGTCCACCCCTAGACCCGGTTTACTGAGGCTTTACTGCGGTTATACTAGAGAGAAGCAGCGGGACCCGGTCTCTGGAGGTCCTCTGGTCCCTCCCGGTTAGTAACGGACCCGCTGGAGCCGTGTAGTCCCGGTCTGGAGGTCTAACGGAACTAGAGACTGCTTTGTATCATGATGGCGCCCACGTTGGATTTATACACAACCTGCTGCCGCTATCCGCCACTAGCTACTACAGGCAGTTACCCGCCACTACTAGCGGCAGCCCGTTACAGGTTACCACCAGCCCGCCGCTACTAGAGGCAGCTACCCATCACTACAGCCAGCTACAGCCAGCCCGCCACCTCTATACGGCAGCCCGCCACTACACGCTATCCGTCACTACAGGCAGTTACCCGCTACTACAGGCAGTTACCCGCTACTAGAGGCAGCCCGCCGCTAGAGGCAGTTACCTGCTACTAGAGGCAGCCAGCCGCTACTAGAGGCAGTTACCCGCTACTAGAGGCAGCCCGCCGCTAGAGGCAGTTACCCGCTACTAGAGGCAGCCCGCCGCTACTAGAGGCAGTCACCCACTACTAGAGGCAGTCACCCGCTACTAGAGGCAGTTACCCGCTACTAGAGGCAGCCCGCCACTACTAGAGGCAGTCACCCACTACTAGAGGCAGCCCGCCGCTACTAGAGGCAGTTACCCGCTACTAGAGGCAGTCACCCGCTACTAGAGGCAGTTACCCGCTACAAGATGCAGCCCGCCGCTACGAAGCTAGCTTCCGATTCGCCACTGAAGGGAAAATTTTATTTACATTTCAAAGCGACAGTTCCTCCGTTTTATTTAGTTTGTGAAGCCTTTATTCTATCTGTAAATATACTTTAAAAGAAGGGAAAATTCACTGCTTTTATTCACATCTACACCACATTGGACCTGGTCCAGAAAGACTGGTCAAATCTGGACTAGATTATCCTAAATAAACTAAAGATTTTTTTAAAACACAGTTTCAAATCTGTGAGACCTTTGTTCTAGTTGTGAAAAATACAAAACAAAGAGATTTCACGGCTTTTTTCACATCTAGACCACATTACACGTTAAATCTGGACTAGATTATTCCAGATAAACTAAATATTTTTTTAAAACGCAGTTTGAAATGTGTAAAAGCTTAATTCTATTTGTAAAAATGTGAAAAAAAGAAAATACTATATACTGTAAATCAGTAACATTGGTTGGTTTATTTTCCACAATTATAATAAAGGTTTCACAGATTTAAAAGTATTTTTTAAACAGTGTTAAGACTTTAATACCTACATGTCTAAAACACACTTTCATAACAGTAAGAGGAGCAACAAAAACAGAAAGCAGTGAAAGTTTCCTTTAACTTTCCTCTTAACTACCGAACCGGAAATAACGAATCTGAAACCAACTTCAGCGCCGTGTGTGTGTTAGGGGCAGGGCTGCTCCTGTTAGTCTCAGTCTCCTCTACTGACAGACATCAGGATATTTAGGACGATATAGAAATAAATGTAAACAAGGCGGACATTGTTTCCTGTTACCCGGAATCCTCTGATCAGGGGTTTTATTGACAGAGTGACGTCATTTCCGTTATCATTCATTCATTCATTCATTCCACCAGTTCATACTGTATATTATTATATCCGTGGATGCAGGGAGGTAACGTTAGTATTAAAGAAGCTCTCAGTGGTGGAAGAATAACTCAGATCTTTTATTTAAGGTTACAAATAAAAATTATTTATGCATTAAATTATTTACTTGAGTAAAAGTACAAAAGTATTTCCATCAAAATATACTTAAAGTACCACAAGTTAAAGTACTCATTCTGCAGAATAATATATGATTGTATTATAGTCATTGATGCATTAATATGTTCATCACTTTATTGTTGTAAAGGTGGAGCTCCTTTTAATAACTTTATATACTGCTGACTAGTTCTACTTTTTATCATCAGTCAGAATAATTGTATCTTGAACTGTGTTTATTCATCAGTGAGTCACTGAACACTGAACACTGAACACACAGTTAGCTGCTGTTCAGGTGGAAACTCTCATCATGTCAGGAGCAGATGCAGCAGCTCTGAAGGAGGTGAACACAGACACACAGTGTTTACTGTAGGTGGTGATTTAATCTGATTCATAGTTCTAGAAACATCAGGAGGACTGATAGTGTGACCTAATAGTTCAGCAGTGATTTACTGAACAAACAGTCCCAGTTTGAACATTAATAACATTTTGCGAGCATCAGTGTATTTCTCTAGTATCTGTAGTGTATTTCTCTAGTATCCTGTAGTGTATTTCTCTAGTATCTGTAGTGTATTTCTCTAGTACCCTGTAGTGTATTTCTCTAGTACCCTGTAGTGTATTTCTCTAGTATCTGTAGTGTATTTCTCTAGTACCCTGTAGTGTATTTCTCTAGTACCCTGTAGTGTATTTCTCTAGTATCTGTAGTGTATTTCTCTAGTATCTGTAGTGTATTTCTCTAGTATCTGTAGTG
>CAKAOI010034304.1:0-23986 GCA_916701655.1 Sebastiscus albofasciatus | reverse complement strand
CCCACAGCAACGTGTGACCAGGTTGGTGACCAGCATGAGGAGGAGGTGCCAGGCTGTTGTGGCTGCATATGGATCTTCCACCGCTACTGAGGCTCCTGACGGTGTATTAAATGAATAAAGTGTAAAATAGCCAATATGTCTTGTTTGTTCCTTGTTACTGATAGAGTTCAATCATCCAATCCATCAAACAACTCAAAACAAGAGTCAACACCAACAGGAGAATACACTGTTTACCATTGGCGGAGCATTTTGGAACATTTTTCTTGGTTGCTACCCACATAATCAGCTGTGCTGCTCATCCCACAAATGCATGATCCTTACAAGTTGGACATCATTGTGAAGGTAACTAAACAGGCTTTCCAACCATGTAAAATACAATGACCATTAGCATTGGAACAACAGAGAAATAATCCACCAAACACAAGTTTCCAAACTTTTTTTTCCTGAGTTTATAATAATGTGCTGTGGAGCATTAGCAGCAAACACAGTAAACATATATATTAACTTGTAATTCTCCTAAAATCTCTTCCTTTTTTGTTACATCCCATTGCTATCTAAATAAGAGAATTATTGTTTCGAGTCTGTTTAACTGTGTGTTTGTGTCTTTTCAGATATTGTTAACACCACTATTGATGGAATAGCTGTGACACAGACCACGTTTGAGCCCACCTTAAAAATGTCCACCTATCTACTAGCCATTGTGATCTCTGACTACACATACCTCCAAGCCACACAAGGAGACACTCTGGTAACCCTCTATGCCATTACTGATTCACATCACAGCAGATGTCATGACTTGTCAAACAGGTGTACCTGATAACATTAGAAGTTTTTGCATTGCAGTGCAATATTTGCTGGAGCAAAGCCGTCATTTTTGTCAATCCCACGTGTGTTTCTTTGCTATGACTAGTCACAATGTGTGCTGTGAAATAGGTCTATAAATCTGAACAAATAGAACAAAAAAGTTAGTAAGCTTATTAAGATTCAGGCTGGCATTTTGAGTACAATATGATGGACAGATGTCTGACAGAGTAAAGACAACCTTATGATGCTCACTGAGTAGCCTACACACTTCCAAAATATGAAAAAGCCCATCTTGCTCAAAAGTTTGCCATTTGTCTTTTATTTGTGAAGTTGGTAGTTCAGGCAAAGTTTAACCTGGATTTTTATTAGAAACTAATCAGAAACATGTACACATCACAAACTAACATACATGAGCATACAGCAACCTGGGTCAGGATAGTAGTCCAGTGTAAATGCAATTAATAAAATAAAAAGGCTTTTTCTTCCCAGGAGCATTAATGTGCTCAACAAACTTGTGTTTGTGTGTGTACAATGTTGATGTATTGGCTGATATAAAGCTAGCGGAGAGTGAGCTGTGGCCCGGGCCCAACAGCCAATGGCAAGGCCGTAGCTTAAGATACCAGTTAAATTTAACTATGATTTGGATTTTATTAGAAGCCGACAACGCCACCTAGGGAAATAACTTAGAGATTCAGGTTCTTTTAAAATCAGGGGAGCAGATTTATTAAAATTAAAATAACATGGATATCTAATGAATGATTCATTTAAAGGCTAAAAGGAATAAAATGCTGCTAGCAGCAAGGTTAGAACCCTATAAAAAGTCCAGTCCAGCGATCCAGTCCAATCCAGCGGTTCAGTCCAGTCCAGCAAATCCCTTTCCAGTCCAATCCAGCTCTCTATTTCAGTCCAATCCAGCGGCTCCTCCCGTGTCCGCGTCTTGGTTCCTCCCGTACTCCTACCACGTTGCCTGCCCGTATTGGCAGTCTTGCCAGCCCCGTCCAAATCTGTGGAACAACAGAGACACCAGGACCAGTAGTGTGTTCCCCTCTGCTAGGCTATCACCAACTCCAGCTACAAGCTTTCCTGGCCTGTCTCAGTGTGTCCGCCACTCAAATGTACCAAAGGGTACTTACGATTTCCCTGGGCAGCAGGAGACTAACTGCCGACCCAGGTCTGAGTGAAACTGCGTTGGCGGACACGGTCTGCTGCATGTAGTCACACCACACTCGCTGGTCACTGGGCTGGTAGGTAGTAGTCGTCAGGAGAGCTGTTCTGCCCCGCCGCCGTCCCTGGACTCTTTGAATGAAGAACCCCCCTCTGCTGCGAGCCGCTCCCTCCTTTTCTCCTCTCCGTCTGTGTCGCATCTTACTAATTGCATGTGGCTTCGCCACACCTGTCGCTCAGTTTCCTTGATTGGAGGTGTGGCTTTCCAATGGTCATAGCTCAGTTCATGACGTCTCAAATAAAAACACTTCAATCCATGTATTAAAAGCAACCCAAACAATTAAAAGGTAGGTGAACCTACAACACAACATCTCAGGTACAAACATGCAGGGATAAAACATGCAAAATAGAATAAAAACAAACCAAATTCCCATAAAACAAGACATTTTTGACCCTGTCACAGAGCCACCAGCATCATTAGGAATCCTCTTCTGTTCGCCACAAGTATACATACCAGATTTCTATTTAACGACAATCTGGCCGGTAGTTGTTGACATATTTAGCTCTGGAACAAGGTGATGGATATACCAGACAGGTATGGATACACTTGAGGTTGACAGAGAGGGACTGTGGTAGTTAGACCTCGTCAATGTGATGCATCATCATTAGTGATGGAGGAAACCCATCAGATGGAAGATGAAACCTTTCAGTCGAACCTCCTGGATCATCCTGAGGGATAAGGTGGTGATGGGGAGGTCTGAAAGACACAATGACGGAAGCACAGCGATATCCAAAGAACAGTGTCCGAGGACTGATTGGCTTGAGGAACATGGAGAGAAAGGTCATTGGCCAGATGGGGATGTCAGAATTGTGAAAGGGAGTGTGTTAGGGCAAATGTCACTGCCCACTCACCTGTTTCTCGGTCTGGTTCGGCCCTCTGAGCCAACCGGGTAGTCAGAGACTGTGTGGAGATTCTTTGCTGGATTGTTGAGCTGCACTGTGCGCAGCCTTACCTACCCTGCTGTGTTTCTACTGAGTTTGCCATTAAAAGTCATGACCAACTGTTCCTGATCAGCACCTAAATCTGGGGCCATGGTTCTCAGCAGGAAACCGATGGATTGCCTACTCCGGGTATGGAATGAGTCCTTACCCCAAGTGAAGGAGTTCAAGTACCTTGTGGTCTTGTTCGTGAGGGGGCGTGGGCGGGGTGGGGGGGTGGCATTGTATTCGCTTTGTGATGAAAAGAGAGCTGAGCCAGAAGGCAAAGCTCTTGATCTACCGGTCAATCTTCGTTCCTACTCTCACCTATGATCATGAGGGCTGGGTCATGACCCAAAGAACTAGATCACGGGTAGTAGTGGCTGAAATGGGTTTTCTCAAGAGGGTAGCTGGCGTCTCCCTTAGAGTTAGGGTGAGAAGCCCAGTCATCCGTGAGGGACTCGGAGTAGAGCTGCTACTCCTTTGCGTTGAAAGGAGCCAGCTGAGGTGGTTCGGGCATCTAGTAAGGATGCCCCCCCTGGGCGTCTGTGCAGGGAGGTGTTCCAGGCACGACCAGCTGGGAGGAGGCCACGGGGAAGACCCAGGACTAGGTGGAGAGATTATATCTCCACACTGGCCTGGGAACGCCTCGGGATCCCCCAGTCAGAGCTGGTTAATGTGGCCTGGGAAAGGGAAGTTTGGGGTCCCCTGCTGGAGCTGTTGGACCCGCGACCCAACCCGGTTAAGCGGTTGAAGATGAGAGTGAGAGTGAGATTGAGAGCTGTTCCTGGTCTACTATGTGCTGCAATTGGGTCCTACCATTACTTCTTACATAGCAGGAATTCCCATTAGAAAGAAAAGTGAGAGAAGAAATCTTCATTATTTAATCCAAAGCTTCATATTGTGATGCAAAAATGTATGTCATGATTAGGGTTGCTGCGATGGTATTTCTACTATCAATAATTATTTTTTTTTTCTTCAAACCATAGATGAATTATTTTGTCTATAAAATGTTGAAAATGTCCATCACAACTTCACAGAGCCCAAGCTGACATCTTATTTCATCTGAGACACAAAGATATAAAACCTCACATTTGAGGATTTGGCATATTAGCTTAATACAGGAGTTAAACGACGAGCTGATAATCAAAGATATTGTCAATGAATGTTTAATAAATTGCAAATATTTGATTAACTATTTATTTTAGCATTAGTGACAATCTAATACAAACATAAAGCATCTGGATTTGATTTTTTGACGATCTACTACTGTTGCCACAAATGTGTGTACTGTACATATTTTGTAGTTCAGCTTGTAAACGTATGAAAACACCTACACTTCAGTCTTTTAAAACCTTTATGCATGATAATACACAAAGTTTGCTGTTGTGTGTTCAGATTCGTATCTGGGCTCGCAGGACGGCTATTGAGCAGGGACAGGGAGACTATGCCCTCAATGTGACCGGACCCATATTGGACTTCTACCAGATGTACTTTAACATCTCCTACCCTCTGAGCAAGTCAGGTGAGCCTACTTTATAATCTTCTTTCAAGGGCCAAAGTGGACATTTTGAATGATGGATTTTCTTCTATTCCTTGCTTATTTTAGGGGGCTCTTTTCCAAATACCTGCTAAACTAATGACATTCCCATCAGCCTCAGCTGTACTTTGTGTTCAGTGCTAATTACCATGGCACCTGACTGGAGAGCTGCAGCCACCAACTGTTTATCTCGATGATCCTTATATTCACATAATGGTGGTGGATTGGAATGCACATCTTCTTTTCTTTTGCTAATTTTCTGGAAAATTAAATTGTGCACTATACATTTGGATAAGAACCTGACTTGTGATCTCTGATTGCTGTTTGGTAGAAACTTGTTTAACAATAAGGCCTAAAATGCAAGAACGTTATTTTCCAGTTTTATTATATTAGTTCCCCCTCCACCCCCCCCGAACTCACTTTATATTTTCCTACCCCTTCTATCAAATACAACAGCCTTTCTCTCCCTGAGATCTCATCCATTTACACTGTTAACTGAGGGCATTTTCACACCTGCCTTGTTTAGTTGGGTTGAATGGAACCCTGGAGTGTTTACCCTCTCGGTGCGGTTCGTTTGGGCAGGTGTGAACACAGCAATCGTACTCAGGTGCAGCACCAAAACAAGCGAACCAAGACCTCCTTGAAAGTGTGGTCTCGGTTCGGTTCCAAACGAACCGGGGTACGGTTCGGTACGCTTTGTTTGTGGTGAGAACATGCTCCGACCTCGATCCAGCCCAACTGGAGAAAGCGAGCTGCGCTGTGCATGTCAACACCAGACAGCAGACAACATTACTACTAAGGAGCCTACGCTTGCCCTCACTATTCACATCAGTATTAAACAGGTGTAACGTCAGGCTGTGTTGAAGACCACGGGCATACCTGATAGATCTTTGGAAATATTTTCGGCCGATGAGCATGTCACAGTTTAGGAGGGTAAATGCATGCCTCCTCCATCCGTCTTGATATGTGGTGACTCCAGTGCATCAATACATTGTTTTCCAGTCGCAGCCGCACCTCATTTTGAACCTGCATCGTTGCCTTGAGCGAAAAATTGCAACTAGGTAAAAAAAGATGACCAGGGCCAAGATCAAGCCGCGTAGTTGGCCCTCTATTGTTGCGTTCTGGAAGACTGCTCTTCTTTGTTTACTTCCGGGAGTTTTCCAGCATGGAAATTCTGACCAATTAGAGAGCAGAGAGCAGTTTCTTTGCGCACCCAAATTTTAGTCCGCTTGTAAATGCCGCCATGTGAACACAAACCAAACTTGAGGCAACATGCAACATTGTAACAGTTTGGTCCCTGATTCAGACCAGAGCAAACGAACTACAGGTGTGAAAACGCCCTGAATCCTCACAGCAATATCCTGCTGCAAGAGAAAACCGATCAATCTCTCTAAGATGTTCAATGATGCAAGATGTTCTATGTTTCATTGTGGGTTCGAATTTTGCTGAAATATGGGTTTGGTTCACTCATACTACAAAACAAGCCATATTTCACCTTGATTTAGAGACATACTTCTCTGAGATTTCTGCTGCCACCCATGTACTTCGGGTTTGATGGAATTTGGTTGCTCTGCTCTCCCTGCGTAGCTCAGTACTAATTGAGGGGAAGAGAGGAAATGCTTCTTGTAATAAAAGTATGGATGAACCACATTTTTAAAGGCTGTGGAGTATATTCAGTTCCTTTGACCTGCATTAAACCTCCTTTCTACAGATCAAATCGCTCTGCCAGACTTCTATTTTGGAGCGATGGAGAATTGGGGTTTGGTGACATACAGAGAAACCAACCTTCTCTATGACCCTGTGACCTCCTCTAACAGAAATAAAGAGACCACTGCCACCATTATTGCTCATGAACTAGCACACATGGTGAATCGATTTTTGAAATTTGATTTTGAATCGTATCTATTGATAGATTTACTCATTAATTAGTTAACCAATGGACTGATGTGGTCTTTGATGCAGTGGTTTGGTAACCTGGTGACCCTGCGCTGGTGGAATGAGGTCTGGCTGAACGAGGGCTTTGCTTCATATGTGTCTTACCTGGGAGCAGACCACGCTGAGCCTGCATGGAACGTGGTGAGAACACAATGTTCTGTGCAGTTGGATTGTCCTCTTAACAACACATTTCTGTCATCAACTCTTGTACATCATGTGAAGTCTTAATACATTTCTGTATGTCTGTTTGCTCCAGAAAGACTTGATCATACTTGATGACGTCCACAGGGTGTTTGCAGTCGATGCCTTGACCTCGTCTCATCCTCTGTCTTCTGAAGAGGACTTTATCATCCTGCCAGGCCAGATCAGCGAGCAGTTTGATGCCATCTCATACAGCAAGGTACACAGACATCAGCAACATATTCTTATATAATATATTACAGCATGAACACTTCTCCATTGCATGTCAGGGTGCAGCAGAGGCCAGAAAATGAACGTTGAAAAAAAATGTTAACAATTGGACAAGTAGACATTGAGTTACTGGTATTTTCCAACTACTGTGCATTGTATTGTATATAATGTACTGTACAATATAGTAAATGTACATATTACCCTTGTAAACGAATTGAAGGATCCCTGTCCTCTGTGTGTCTGGCTCCTCAGGGTGCAGCAGTGTTGAGGATGCTGTCTGATTTCCTCTCAGAGCCAGTCTTTGTCCAGGGACTCAGTGTACGTCTGTCTCTATTTTTTGTTGGCATAACATCATAATATGTATATTTTGGTGTTGAGATGGATTACTGTATCCCCCATCATTTAGCCACAGGTAAAGAGTAATTATGACAGGATGATGACAATTTTCTTTTGTCTTCAGAGATACCTCAAACATTTTGCCTACAGTAACACAGTCGGGAACGACTTATGGCATCACCTACAAATGGTAAGATGGAAGATAATTTTTTTTATTTCAAAAATGTTTTTAGAAGTATACATACTTTTATTATATTTAGCTGCAATAGCAAAATGTGGTGCTTTTGTTATAGCCTTGTAACATCATTGGTTTAGGCCAGAATAATCAACTTGGTGTTAATAACCTCAGCTCATACCCAGAAAATATGTCGGAAGATTTTGATACGTCGGAGCTCGTTCTGTGCAAGATTTAAAAAAAAATAAAAATAAATAAAACTATAACATCTGCGTATAGTGCCATATGATTTTCAAATCCCTCAGGGAGTACTCTGCAGATTAAATAGGGCAAAGGCCAGAGGCTCCATTGATATATTAAATCCTAAAGGTGACAGAGGACATCCTGCTAGATTCTTTGGCGGAGGAACAGGGCATATACCATACATTGAGCTTTGGTTTGCTTACTTTTCCAAATGGGAACTAGTGGCAATATCCCCGACACCTGCCCACTGTTTTTTAGTGGAGTTTAGAAAGAAGAATCATGGCCCAAAGCCTGTGCCGTGGCAAATGCAGTGTTTATACAATTTTTCCTTGGTCACAAGTCTGCACCTGGATGGTACGTTCCAGACTCCAAACTAACATATTTCAAGTTTCAAGCTTAAAGGTCCCATATTGTAAAAAGTAAGATTTTCATGTCTTTTATATTATAAAGCAGGTTTAAGTGCTATGTAAGTTCTGTGAAAGTATTGAAGCACTCAATATACAGAGAAATACACAGCCCATATTCAGAAATTGTGCATTTGAAACAAGCTGTTAGGATTTCACAAATCTACAATTACATCTACATCTAGATTCTACATCTATATTTAGACCATTACACGGTTTTAAACATAATTATTCTAAATGTGTCCCAGTTTATTCCTGTTTGCAGTGTATGTAAATAACATCAGCTGACAGGAAGTACACATGGACCCAAACTGTTGCCAGGCAACGCAATTCCGTTGCAATTCCGTTGAAATGCACTAAAACGGAGTGTTTCAGACAGAGGATGAATACAGGTATATTCAGGCAGACAGTATGAGGAAAATAAAGTTTTTTTTGAACATTACAGCATGTAGACATGTTCTAGTAGAAACTCAAAATACAAGTATGAACCTGAAAATGAGCATGATATGGGACCTTTAAGTGTTAGGCTCATTTAGCAGTCTGATGGCCTGAGGGAAGAAACTCCTCCTCATTCTTTCTGTATTGGCCTTCAGCAGATGATAGCGTCTCCCTGAAGACAGCGGGGAAAACAGTCCATTGTTGGGGTGACTGGGGTCCCCGGCGGTCCTCTTCGCTCTTTCCCTACGTCGTTTGATGTAAATGTCATGCAGATTGGGGAGGGAGGTGGTCCTGATGGTTCTCTTAGCTGAGCGGACCACCTTCCTAAGAGCCAAGTGATCCCGCTTGGTGTACGTTTCCCATCCAGGTGGTGATACTCCCACACAGGATGCTCTTTATAGTGCAGTTGTAGAAGTTCCTGAGCACCCTGAGTGGGAGTTTAAAGTCCTTCAGTCATCTGAGGTGGAAGAGGCGCTGCTGGGCTTTCTTCACCAGGGTGTTGATATGGCAGGACCATGACAGGTCCTGGGTGATGTGAACACCGAGGTATCTGAAGTTATTTTCACCAGGAGTGAAACTCAGGCTGTGTTTATGCTGATTAGGTGTGGCAGTGCTATTTTCGTGCTCATTTTGGCATGAAATTGTATTTGCGTACAAACCCACTCAAGTCTGGGACACACCAGGAACGTCAGGAGCGCGTGGCGGCTGCGTTACCTGTTGTTTTTTATTTCGGTGTCCGTGTTAACGGGTTAGAGCAGCCACGTCTCACGCACGTCTCAAGCACGTCACACGTCTCGCCTATTTTTGACGCGTTCGCGTGTGTTTCACAGCAACAACAGACAGTGAAAGTGTTCTATTGACTGTATATTGACATCATTTCAGCAAGATTACTACAGTTTTGTTGTCTATCTGTAGAACATGTTACGGACATGAAAAAAAGTAAAGGCTTATTTTTAAATCAACACTTCCTGCTTTCTTTCAAAATAAAAGCCCTTAAGCGTTTTTTCTGTGGACTGAATTCCTTCATTTGTTTACACAAAGCTTTTATTCTGAAATATGTGCCGGACAGTGTTCCTAGAACATGCAGTGACTTGGAGTTCCATGAATGAATATAGTATGGAGTTTTAATTGTGGATTATTACTATTATTTACAAATTACCACACGTTTCTTAACCTTTCTCTGTCTAAAATAAATATAAATGATATTTATAATGAAATGAAATGGCCATTAAAAGGCAAACTCTATGTAGAAAGAAAGGGCTGACAACAGCAGCAGAAAGGCAGCAGACAAGCAGCTGACACGCAGCTGAAACGCAGCTGGTGTGAACACTCAACGCGTGAATCACGCAGCCACCATGCCACGCAGCCGCCACACGCTCCTGACGTTCCCTGTGTGTTCCGGGCGTCAGACCATTTCTTATCGCAGATGCAGGGCACACACACAAAACTCACCAAAATCACAAAATACCTCTAATTTAAGTCTTGCCACTTTCAATTTGCTTTGTATTTTTCGCATCCACTATAGATTGGTATGTGCATCAAAATACGAGCATCAAAAAAATTAGCTTTCCACAACAACTTGCAGTAGTTGTCACACAGCAACAGGAATATGTGTGTATCATGTACAGTCTGTGATTTGAGAGAGGGGCTGTGTGTAATAAACACATGGTTGGCATTAATCCCCTTAAATCCTTAATCATTTAAAGTGTCAGGATCTAACCTAAATGATGATCTGCGTTTTTCCAAACATCAGACTGTAAAGCTATTACTCACAGATTCAATGTTTCAACAGTTTAATCACTTGGATAACACTGCTGAGATGAGTCCCGAGCTCCATCAAATCTATTAGAGGCAAAAGTCCAAACTCAGTTTGGCAAGTCAAATATTTTTTTCTGTCATGTCAAGAGACAGTGAGTTCCATTTTTTTAACTAGCAATCATGTCTCAAAATATTTTCTCACTGTAAACGGATACAAGAATTTAGTGGAATTAACTAATTGTTAACAATGTGATATTTTTCAGGTTAATTGACCTTCAGAACTTAATAACATGAGTCCATCTGACTTGAAGTCTCTTGACTTGTTTGTTTATTGGACTTTAAAGCCATAAATGCATCTTTTCAAATATGCAGAAGAAATGTATGAGCCCATATGAGCCCATATTAAGTGTTTGCACCGGCTGATATTCATAATTAATATACATCACCTTACTGTTGATTATGTTGATCACAGCATATTGATATTTGGGGTGTAATGTATTTGTATTTTGGAGCTTCTCAGAGATTTCAGCCTCTCTACTGTGTTGCGTTTAAAGGGGGTGATGGGAGCTCATGTGATCGGTGATTACCAAAGTCCATCTTCAGTTATGACCCAAAGAACTAGATTGCGGGTACAAGTGGCCGAAATGGGTTTTCTCAGGAGGGTGGCTGGCGTCTCCTTTAGAGATAGGGTGAGAAGCTCAGTCATCCGTAGGGACTCGGAGTAGAGCCGCTACTCCTTTTGCATTGAAAGGAGCCAGCTGAGGTGGTTCGGACATCTAGTAAAGATGCTCCCCCTGAAATGAAACTCTGTCTTCTGATCCTGTATTCCTCCTACTAATATATTCCTCCTAATATATGCCTGTGGTCTCCAGAATTGCAAAATTGTTTTGGTCACACCCGTGTGTATTTGGGCCTGGAGATTTCTGCTTATGCTTGCACCCCTTGTGTCATTGTAGTGTGTTGTATTTGACATATTCATGTAGTTTATTATGTGATAAAAAATACCCTGTTGAAAATGTGTGACTTTTCAGATAATTCTGTTTTTTAAAGGTACTGTTTGTAAGTCCTAACACGTATAAGTCATTGTGGGTCGGTGTCCCATGTGCGCTTGCCTGTGGCTACGCTGTTCAGACTCAGACTCCAACACAAACTACAGTGAAGCACCAAAACCGCAAAGTTCTATCTAGTGAAGCCCGTTTGGTCGGAAGACACAGGGGAGACTGTAGCTTTGGTCTCCAGGGCCGTAGTCTCTGCTGTACTCTGCTCCTCTGCTCCTCTGCCTGTCTTCACTCACACACCGCGCTTGTTCTCGCTCTTTCACTCCACTCTCACGTGCATGCTGCTCACTCCACACTGCAGAAGAGTTAGTTTAGCTCTGAGAATATCTAGTGAATGTTCAGTGGACGTTTGTTCAGAAATAACTGCTGCAGCTCCTCCAGACCAACAGAGGTTTCCCGTGTCTTGTTTCATGCTGCTGAGTAACGTTATCGTCTCCGACCAAAACTCCTGTTCAGAACAGGACAACACAGTATCAGCACTGATTCATGGAGAGACCTTGGTCTGGTCAGCTAACATTACTGCCAAGCAGCTGAAATATAGAGTGATATTGTGCTTTTAGCTGACGTGTGTCGCCTCAATGTTTTGATTGATGCTCGTTCATGTCTTCGTAGAGCGAGCATGAGCGCGAGCAACAGGACGTTGACTTTAGTTGATTTAACGGCCACAGGTGAAGCTGTTAACAAGACATTTCTGATTCTTACATAGAGTAAATAGTTACTTTCTGTCACCTTCATCAACAGGCGGTGGAAGCCAATGATGTTTCACTTCCTCGGCAAGTTTTTGAAATCATGAACCGCTGGGTGCTCCAGATGGGCTTCCCTGTGGTTACCATAGATACTACAACAGGAAAGGTTTCCCAGAAGCACTTTCTGTTGGATCCAGAGTCGAGCATCACAGTCGAATCACTTTACAAGTACGCAAAACACTACAGCATTTCACTGCAAAATATCTGCCAGGATTATTTTTTCCTCAGAAGTATTAATCCTCCCTAAGGAGTTACTTCACTTCATTATTCTTAAAACCTGAATGCATAGATGTTGTAAAACAGTTGGTTTGATATACTGTATTTGGCAATAATTAGAATTAAGTATTTGTCTTACCGCCACCTTCACTTGCCTCCATCATGAATAACAGTTTTAATGTGTTGCCTCCCCTAGCTATGAGTGGCTGATTCCTGTTAGGTGGATGAACGGCAGTGAGGTCCAGAGAGATATCTGGTGGCTGATGGACAAAGAAGGTGTGCCATGATATGCTAGTAATACATAATGCTGATACAACTATAATTACAGTAATTGTAAAAGTGTGTATTTTATTTAAGCTATTTAATGTTTTATTTTTCCCATTTTTTTCTCAGCGGTAAACTTAGAGATGAGGAGTAGAGGTGGTTTGTGGGTTCTGGCCAACATCAATGTAACCGGATATTACCGGGTAAACTATGACCTTGGAAACTGGGAACGCCTCTTCTCTCAGCTGAATTCAGAGCACCAGGTACACAGTCAGGCTGGCTCTGACATGCTTTACATTTTACTCACATCAGATGGATACAGGACCTTAGCTGTTTATGCTTTCTTTGTTTTCATTCTCTCTTCCATTACTTGTTTTGAGTATTTGCAGAATGTAAAATAATTGTTTGTATTTCATATCCTGTTTGACACATAACATCTGTTGTGCAGGTTATACCAGTGATAAACAGAGCCCAGCTTGTGGATGATGCTTTCAATTTGGCCAGGTATGTCACTTTATCTGCTTGGAGTTTGTGCTCCGGTTTTCCCCCATTTCCATGCTTGGTCTCGTTAGTGTCTCCGAGTGTCGAGTTCTTTGGGCTTTTCTTCTGCTCAGCATCTACCTGAACCCGAAAATGGCTTAGAGTACCACAGAGGACGCATGGGACGACTCACTCCTTTCTCTTCCATCTATTAAAGTCCATAGCAATGCAAACAGTGAATTTCTGTGATGTTGAACTTTGTTTGAAGATTGCTAGGAGATTGTTAGGTTGATAACCTTTAAAGAAAACAAAAAAACAAAATGAGACAGAGAAAACAAACCAAAATCAACAGTAATTTACCAATAGGTATTATTATTATTAATCACGCTCAAATAAATTAGATTAATTATCAGTACATCTAAGAAATAATAAATCCCGACTATAATATATCCCCCAAAAGCATACATGCAATTTATACTGATAAAAATCAACGTCACTGACTACAAATTATCATTATCACTCTTATACATACCAATAGCGTCTCTGAGGTCATCTATATGCTGTTGCAAGCCCTATTTTCCTGCAGCTTTACACATTTTCCCTGCAGAAATTTCTACCAAGTTTCACACAAAAGAGACCCAGCAGGTCTGAATCCTGTTTATAGCTTTCCACCTGGATCCCTGGAAGTGTGAATTGCAATCAATTAACCTGGCATCTCCTCCTACATCTCAGGTGAACTCAGCTGCTTAGCGCTGCCCTCTTGTGAATTATTTCATTATTGACCTACCAAATACACACATGATATTTAAAGAGCAACTTAGATATGAGAAATAAAATAAAATCACTTATCTTAGCATTTTGGCTTTTGCCTTAACACTGAGTTAGAACCCAAGTAAAACAAGAAACATACTACTACTTGTTACCATGAAATAAAGAAAAGGCCTTCCATCAATATACCTGGCATACAAAAGGAAAATGAATATGAGCAAAGCAATTCAATAAGAAATATATTATATAATGAGAGAGCGTAACTAGTAGTGCTAGATGAAAGGTCATTGGGTCAGTAAAATCAAAAGGGTTGATCCCCTTGAAAGCATGACTGCTATTTATCCAGAGACATCAGAAAAAGACAGATTGCCAGGAAGTTTGCTCAAAACGGAGTAGAACCCAAAAGCACAACACTGAGAGCAAACAATGTCGAAAGAAAGTTCTGTTTACTCATTCAAAAAGGCAAACAGGGTTCAAAACTGACCTCCATTGACGCTGTTTGTATTCACAGAGTGACTCCCCACATCGCAGAATTGTGATGAATATCTATATAAAGTGACATAAAAGTCGCATGAATTCCAGTATGACTGTTCAGACTGAGGTTGCATTGCAAAAAATCAGACCTGTATTTGATTTAGGACCACATATGAAAGTGGTCCATGTGATTTGTGCTGTTCACAATGTTATGAAAAAAAATCCAGATCTGAGTCACATATGCACAAAAAATGTTTTTATTTGTGCCTCTTTTGCCTGCAGTATGAATGTAGCCAAAGGGTTAGGCAATAAGGCCCAAAACAGGTGACCAGAAGGCTGGTAAGCCAGGCATTGCACGTATCTTAGTCAAAGAAAACCCTAACTATTTTAGTATAGTTTTAGTCAATGAAACGGTATCAGTCATCAGATTATATTGAACATTTCAGACAATCTAGTCTTGACAAAATCTCACCTGGTTTCTTTCTCCCAAACTCTGTTGTTGTCATTGTTAACTTTAACTTAAATGGAAACGTTGCTGATTATCAACCAGGCGATGACACAGAGCTGAAAATTGGTAAAGTAGCCCATCTCTTGTCCTATAGACAAATCCGAGGAAATATCAGAAGTAGACGAGTCGCCATTACTGCGGTGGCATCTCCCAGCAATACGCACACGCTTGAATGCAAGCTGTCCTAATAAATGTACAATTTTCTACTTTTAACTTTACTCCTGACAACGATGTCTAGGAGTTCAGGAAGTTAACACTGCTTATCTAGCATAGCTAACGTTAATGGGCCAAAGACACTGTCTAGGAGCTGCGGTGGTCCTACAGAATAAATGAACTCAATCAACCAACTGTGGCATTATTGTGAAATATAACGTCATTTGTTGGGATGCACCGATACCAGACCGAATAGAAGTACAAGTATTTCCATTTGGGTACTCGCTGATACCGAGGCGAAGGTGCTTGCCGGGGGCCATGGCCAAAGTGTCACCATGGCGGGCTGCCTTCAGTGCGCCCCAACCGCGTTGTGCCCCCAGGGCGGGGCTTAGCCCACGTAAAAGGCGCCAGGGGTCTGCGGCGATGTTGGCAACCTGCCCGACCCGTCTTGAAACACAGACCAAGGAGTCTAACGCATGCGCGAGTCAGAGGGTGCAAGCGAAACCCCGTAGTGCAATGAAAGTGAGGGACGGCGCTCGCGGCTGAGATGGGATCCCGGCCCCGCGGGGTCGGGCGCACCACCGGCCCGTCTCACCTGCATGATCGAGGAGGTGGAGCGTGAGCGTGTACCATAGGACCCAAGAGATGGTGATGAGAGGTTAACGTCATGCTGCCGTAAAGTGGTATCGGTGCCGTTGTATTCAGAGCCAATTTTGAGAGTACGAGTACATGAGCGCAGTATCGGACCCGATACCCGACACTGGTATCGGTATCGGTGCATCCTTTGTTAGTTGCTCTAGCTAGGGCAACCTAATGACCACAAAGTGAAGATCATTAATCGGCCACAACACGTAGAAAGTGTCCGTTAACCATGTTAACTGGTGACTCTCAGCCGAATGTGTCGTGGTTGCACACAGTGACCACAGCTGTTGAAAACACAAACAGAACATTTAGCCTACAATTTGAGTTTAATCCATTTTAAATAGTACTCATCTGTGTTTTTTATATCTGCCAACCATTTACGTAAGTTACTACAGGCAACCACGGATGCATTCAGCTGAAAGTCAACACGGTTAGCAGACAGTGAGTCACTACGACTTGCCACCGCAGTAATGGCGGCGCCGCGGAACAAACAAACCGGTCCAACCAATTTGTCTATTGACTGCGCTCATCGTGTGGTGCCGCTGTAGTCTTGATATGACGCATGCCGAACAGGAAATGGAACTGCTTCATCGAAAATATAATCTATAATATTTTGTCTCCTGTTTTTTTGTCAATGGATAACACATAATAATAATAATAAAGACAATTTTGGTAATATTTTTATTTTAGTCTCGTCTGTATTTCGGTATTATTGCATGTTGATATAGTTCCGATTACTTTTCAATGCCGTTGGTGCCGTCTTGTCATTATCTCGTCTTAGTCATGGAAAAAAACCCAACATATTTAGTCATAGTTTTCGTCAACAAAATGAACACTGGTCTAAACTGAACCAAACTTTAACTAGTAGTGCTTCCAACAGTGATTTGTAATGGTTTTGGAAGGCCCAGACTGCAGATCTTGTACTGCTGATAGGGATGTCAGATAGAAAACGTTGTTCTGCGTGTGCTTCTGAAGGGCAGTTGCATCTATTTTGTCATTTAATTTGGAGGACTTGTTGCTTTCGTCCAAAAGATCCCTAGATGAAATGGAGTGCCAAAAATAGAAAGGGATCATCCTCTGGAGAGAATGAAAGTGGCCAATAAATGTCATGGCATTAGTTTTTATTTTAATTTTATACAAACTTAAAATTTGTCTCGATAGTGGTGCAAGAGGAAAGGTCAATGAGGATTTATTGCAAGACTGAATGTGATGTAGTTAAAGGGAAGTTTGCTATGGACCCAATGTTAGGCCAAAGTGCACCAAAAAAACATGCACTATTCGTACTTATATTACGAAAGGGTCGGTTCACCCAAACTACAAAAAACAAACAAAACAATACAAAACATGTCCACCTCCATTGTACTGGGGTGGAGGCAGAAATCTCAGAGTGAGACAGATATCTACACTTAATATTAAATAATGTAAAACATGTGTACCTCTTCTCTCTGCAGGGCTCAGATGGTCTCCACTACTCTCGCTCTGAACACAACTCTCTATTTGTCTCTGGAGACAGAATACATTCCCTGGCAGTCTGCTCTGGATAATCTGGAATATTACTACCTCATGCTGGACCGTACTGAAGTCTATCAGCCTATGCAGGTACATTACATTCTCTGTGTGCGTCAGTGACAAAGATTTTGCTATTGTAGGATTGTAGCACTTCAAAGCAAAGCACCTCTTAAATCCTTCAATTAGCTCACTTACAATATGTTCATTAACACAACCATGGTTAGTCTTTATGCCTCCTGGCGGCCGTTAGGAGGCAAAGTAGGTTCTATAGATAAACCAGCATACTGTGCTCACGTCTCTGTAATACATCTAGGACTACGTAAAGGAGCTGGTGACTCCTCTCTTCCTGTACTTCAAAAACATGACATCAGACTGGACCCGTGTTCCTGACAGACACACTGACCAGTGAGTATACTCGGTTTTGTTCTCTATTGCTAATATCCCCGTTCATGACAACTGTACAGGGGGTGAATCTTATATAACTCAGCCATTTATATTATATTAAGGCTTAAAGTTAGGCATAATTGAGGGCGCGGCTGCTTTGAGTGACAGGCGGGTGCTGTACCAGGTCACTAGCTGCTAGCTGTCTGCTCTAATGCGTCACCTGGGCCCACTCAGAACCACCCACGATCCACCTCTTTGCCCATTCTTGGATTAGACTTGGATTGGACTTGCATTTATATAGCTCCTTTCTAGTCTTCTGACCACTCAAAGCTCTTTACACTACATGTCAGCATTCACACAGATTCATACACTGACGGCAGAGGCTGCCATGCAACCATCTCACCATGGCAACCTGCTCATCGGGATTTAATCTAAATACTCATTCACACACCAATGGCACAGCCTTCGGGAGCAATATGGGGTTAAGTATCTTGCTCAAGAACACGTCAACATGTGGACTGAAGGAGCCGGGGATTGAACTGCCGACCTTTCGATTGATGGGCGACCCGCTCTACCTCTGATGTTGTAAACACACAGTATTCAAAGTTGGCCCCTCCTCGGCTCAACGAGTGAGCGAGGGGAGGAAGAGAGCAGCGATAGTGGAGCGAACTATAGAGTGACTGAAGAGAGGGAGCGGTATTAGTGAGAACAAAGCAGTGAATCAGAGAAATAAAACGTTATTGCTGAAGCCCAGAAATTTCCTGAACACAACAAAATAATAAGAAAAGAGGAAATCCAGGCAGAGGCAGATACAGACACCACCACACGCTGCTAGTGGGTCAAAAATGATGATTGAGAGGGATTATTTATGTATCAGTCTGTACATTGTATTTTAGAAAATTCTGGCATATTATACCTTTAAGTTCAATATAATGTCAGTGCTGACAAGATCACCACATTCAAATAAATGTCTGTCTGTCTGTCTGTATATGAGTTTTGTAAATACGATGAAACACATGTTAGATGTAGGAAAAGTGGCTATCCCCTGGCCTCACTCACCAAGGCGTCACTACTAACCACTATAGTTACCCTTGGCGTCATTTTAGGTTTAGGCAACAAAACCACTATAGTTTATAGGTTTAGCAAAGAACTACATGGTGGGGCTTAAAACTACTACGTTTGTACAGTGAAAATGACACTGAAGGTTGTGAACACGGGACACGAACGAACAGCTGATTGTAATGTGAAAGTGAAACTTAACACATGGGACACGAACAGCGGTGTCCTGAAAGAAACATCCACCTGCCCTCCGACTCGCCTGGTGTGTGTCTTTTCGCTCTTAAATAGTTTTAAGAGCGAAAAGACACACAACGCTCATAGAAAGTCCCGGCACACTTTCTATGGGCGTTTACTGTTGTTGCGGGAGGGTTAATGCATTTCATACCAGCGCTAAAGGGTGCCTTGCCATACGGTACCGAACGCCGACGACCATGACAAAGTGGTAGTATTTGACACCCTGGGAATTGGAACGGGCTCGGCTTTTGGGAGTCACTTGCAGGTTTGGCAGTATGAAACAGAGAAGGATGGCATCTACAGCTGTCCAGTTGTCCAATATATTGTACAATATTGTCCAATTGTATTCAGTTTGTTGTTTAAAGTTAACTGAATAATTTATTATCTTGGAATTTGACCAGCCAAAACATTTCTAAAGTAAAAGAAGAAAAAATGTATGCGTTTTTTCTGTGTTTGAATGAGTAAATCAGTAGAAATAGTGTGGTAGATTTGTGGGTGCAAACTGTTAGGAAGTTTTTATTGGACTTTATTAGTTGTAATCCACAGAAGAAGAAAAAAATGTCATGTGGCCCATAAATGCACAGGAAGTGATCTGCAAATGTGCAAATATCATTCCACGTGTAGAAATGGATCCACTAATGGATATATATCACTTTACATGTAAAAATATAACATTTTTATGTGGAATTAAAATACGTAATTACAGAGTAAGTTATGCTTATTTGCAAATCGCCCTGTATTTTTGTGGATGTGACTTTACACAACACAAATACAAAAATGCGTTTGTGGGTAGTGAAATATTTGTAGATCATGGTACATATTTGTGGATTGTCTTCTGTGGATTACAACTAATAAAGTCCAATAAAAACTTCCAATATTTAAGGGGTAAACCAGCAATATTGCTGTTGTTATTCAGACTGTAATTGAATTGTTGACGGTGAGAATGGTATTTTTTGTTGCTGGTTTTGATGAAGTAAAATCTTGTTTCATAATAAAGTCAGATCTGTTCAGTGCACTCTCCTCAGCACAGAAGTGACGTTGATGTTGTTGCTGTTTGGCAGATGTGTGGATTATTCTGTGTGGATTATTGCCTTGCATGGCCTTGCTGGTCTTGCTGGTAAACTAGTGATGGCCAGTAACACAATTTTTGCCTTTAATTGATAGTATATTTATAGTCCAGAGGCAGGAAGTGTGGGCAGAGAGAGAGAAAGAGGGTCCCCAGCCAGACTCAACCAGGGATGTTGCAGTTCATTCTCTTAATCAGACCTGGAGCAGAAGGGGACATAATTTTACACTTGTCTGGTCATTCTTGAAAACATTGTTTTTCTATCCATATACTGTAATAAAATGGCTGCAAAATGTATCAACTTTATTATTTAACATGTTTGTTTCTTCCTGCAGGTATAACCAGGTGAATGCCATCCGTATGGCCTGTAGGACTGGAGTAACAGAATGCCAGAACCTGACCCGCACGTGGTTCAAACAATGGATGGAGAGCCCTCAAAACAATTTGTTGGTCTATTTTATATATCATTTGATCATGTCCCTTTTTTTTAAGTTAAACAATTAGTTAAGTCTAACTCTCTTGTCAGGATCCATCCCAACCTGCGGTCAGTGGTGTACTGCAGTGCCATGGCAGCAGGAGATGAGGCAGAGTGGGAGTTCGGCTGGTCACAGTTCAAGAATGCTACTCTAGCCAGCGAGGCCAGTAAACTCATGTTTGCACTGGCCTGTACCAGCAAGGCACAACTGCTAGAAAGGTGTGTATCCTTCCATCCTTTTTCAAAGATAAGGAGGGTAATGTAGTCATGCAATAATGAAGTTGAAAATGTATGTAATGTTGAAAATTAGTAGTAGGATCTGGCGATATCTAGCGGTGATGTTGCAGATTGCAACTAACTGAATGAAGCCTCTCGTGAAAATGTGAATGGCCCTCTCTGGAGCCAGCTGTTGGATTTGGAGCAGAGCCATTGCATGGAGTGTGTGTGTATGTGGGAAGTGAGTGGTGAAGCGAGAGACAGAGAGAGTGGCTGCTACGGTAGCGACTTACGTTATCGACTCTGGCTGTTTGGTACATCCGTTCTGGGCTAAAACACGACAACTCTTATTATCAGGTGATTATACACTAAAGAAAGCATACTTAATATTATATTCCATTTCTGCCAATAGCTATTTATTTATTTATTTATTTATGTATTCATTTATTTTTTGATGAGCCTTCCCATTGGGTGCTCAACCTTTTCTGTGGGAGCACCCACATGATCGGCACGCATGGTCGAGGGTAGGCTTTTTCATGACTATTGCATGCGTAAAACGAGATGAGAACGTGCCAGTGGAAAGAGAACAATACTAATTAACAATGGAAAGAATGCAACTGTCATGCCTGTCTCTTCTGTTCTTACAGGTATCTGTCTTATTCCTTAAACCCATCTATGATCCGTAAGCAGGACGCTACCTCCGTCATCACATCGGTCGCCAGCAACAGAGTGGGACAGATCCTGGCATGGGACTTTGTCAGGGAACAGTGGGAATACATGTTCACACAGTGAGTATTACACTCACAGGTGAATTTGTGTGTATATGTGAGAAGAGAAAGACCTTCAAACGAGACATTAGAATCCATCTTAGTATTTTAATGCAAATAATAAGATGTCAAAGTAAAGAATCTGATCAAATTAAGGCAGGTTATTTGTTGGAGAAGAAATGACGTAATAAAAGCCAAAGTAAATTGATTGTCCACAGAAGGAGATGGTCAGGGCGGGTGGATCAACAAAACATGGGACTTTAACACAGGAGTCCATCATTAACTGTTTGCTACAGACAGTCAACATTGCTTTCTAGTATCTAGGACCCTGATCATCCCCTAGCTTTAACCACATGGTTATTATGGTAAACATGAAGTAGGTCCTTTAACCTGAACAAAGTAGTCATTTTCATCCAGACCATGATCTTTCTCTAAACCTAACCACACCTTATTTTTTCCAACAGTAATTTGTAAGGATTTTAGAAGACACAGACAAACTGTGTAGTCCTGTCAATAGGGTTGTTCCATCAAAAACACAGATGGACAAGATATGGACAGATAACACAGTTAAATGTTTAATTTTGAGGACTTGCTCAGATGAAAATAAAGGACAACTTCGAACCGCCAAGGGGTCATTTTCTACTCCCCTCGCCTTTTCAAAAGAATGTAACTGTTAAAATAATGCTCCTATATCTGTAAAAAAAAAAAAAAAACAGTATCAGGATCAGTTCTTATTTGAGTTGTATTTATTTATTTATCTATTTATTTGTTTGTTTGTTTGTTTATTTATTCATTTATTTCAGATATGGTGTGGGCTCTTTCTCCTTTGCCTCTATGATCAGTGGGGTCACTGCAAGGTTCGCTACATCTGCTGAACTACAACAGGTATGTATCATGAAGTAATCATTCCTATAGTTCACTTATAAACATCAAACTGTCTCCTGAACTGTTTCTCATGTTTCCTCTGCAAGCTGGAGGAGTTTGTGAAGAAGCACGAAGCAGCAGGGTTTGGATCTGCCGCACTGGCTGTGAAACAGGCTTTGGAGAGGACCAGAACCAACGTCAACTGGCTGACACGGAACCAACGGGAGATCTTGGACTGGTTCAATAGTCACACTGGATATTAGAGTTTGCCATGAAATCCTGTAGAGCCTGTTATGTTGAAATGTAGTCACTAAAATGCTGTCGTAACAATGGTTGAAATGGGACTAAAAAACTTCAGTAGCCCAGTTTTAACTTCTTTTAATACATCTCCATGAAATCCTTATGCTTCCCATTTTTATCATTTTGAATGTTTCAGATTTTTATTACATTTGTATTTGCTTTGATTATAATGTAATAAATCAGATTCATTCTGTATTTTCCCCTGTTGAGGAAATTTGTTATACCCCGCGACAATGTAGTCGGTATACAGCTCTCCGCATGTCCGTCTGTTCACGTCACACTTTAGTTTCTGGAGCAGAACTCAAACTATTTCACTGTGGAACTTCGAATTTGGTATGATGGTTGACAGTGTGGTCTAGTTGTGCCTTTTGAGGGTTAGATGTCCAGGGTGCCCAAAATTTTTGATATTTTGGCCAAAAAACAGATTTTTTTCGACTTCAGTTTTGTTTCCGGAGTACATGAGGCACATGATTTTTTTCAGGTAACCTGTTTCATGTACTACTGTCAGGATATAGCGACCGTTTTACAATACAATAAAACTTTATTGTCCACCAGGGTGGACATTTGTCTTCGGCTCATCAAACACAGAAAACAGACATTAAAAACCAGACAGCAGTTAGTAAAAAAAAAACAGGACATAGTCAGGTTATGTTACACATTAAAACAGTTCATGTCAGTGTGGCTCAGATCTGCTCAGTCACATTGTTAAGTTAAGAATATTGATGGCATTTGGGATGAAAGACTTTTTAAAACACATTTTTAGTTGCTAGAGAGACTCTGTAGTGCCTCCCGGAGCTCATGAGCTCAAACTGGCTGCAGAGAGATGGAAGCTATCTGCCAGGATACTCCTCGCCTTCTTCTTCGTCCTTTCTGTAAAAAGTTGAGTCAAGGGCTTTTAGTGTTTACCAACTATTTTGCCTGCCATTGACACAATCCTAGACAGTTTATTCTTCCATCTACAGTGTAGGTGACTGTACCAGGCAGGACGGTGAAAGGTTAAAACACTCTCAACAATAGTTTTGTACACTAATTTTAAAATCTGCCGGCCGACACCGAGGCCACTAAGTTTCCTTAGAAGATAAAGTCGCTGTGAGCATCTGTTACGTCCACTAAGTGGAACAATAACTTAACAACCAAAGATGAAACAGAGTCAAAGTAAAGTGCAAAAATGAATGGTTTATTAAAGGAAAACTAAAGGTTCACAAATGTGGTGGAGGTAGGGACAAAGTAGTTGTTCCAAATAAACAAAATTAACAAACCAAAACTAGGCCTAACTGAATCTCTGTCCTCTTTAAACACTACAAACAAAAGGCTGACTAAGTTATCTACAAACAGCAGTTTACAAAACATACAGGGGTTGGCAACAACCACTTCACCTAGTGTTTCTAGACATGATAAAAACCTATGTGCAAAAGTGTACAGGGTACCCCAAACTTACCTGTGCCCTCTACCTCCTTACCACAAACCTTATCTTTAATTTCACACTGGACACAAGTGTCTTCACAAGTCAGATACTTCATTACAAATGAGTCAGAGAGAGAGAGAGAGAGAGAGAGAGAGAGAGAGAGAGAGAGAGAGAGAGAGAGAGAGAGAGAGAGAGAGAGAGAGAGAGAGAGA
>CAKAOI010034303.1:0-30532 GCA_916701655.1 Sebastiscus albofasciatus | reverse complement strand
CACATATTGAATGCTGTGTCGCTGGTGCACACACACACACACACACACACACATACACACATACATACATACACATATGCATTTAAAAACAGACACATTGTCAATCAATTTCTTAGGGGTCAGGGCTGCAGTTAGGTATTCTAGTCATGTTAATCAGTTTATGTGTATGTAAGTGTGTTGGTATGTGTGTGTGTGTGTGTGTGTGTGTGTGTGTGTGTGTGTGTGTGTGTGTGTGTGTGTGTGTGTGTGAGACACATGGGGGTGTGTATGTGTGTCACAGCTGTTCAATGCATTACCAACTAATATGACACTCCTGGTGCACCCACAAACACACACAACACACACACACACACACACCCTGCTAATCTAATTTAGCTGCAGTCGTCTGATGTGTTGGTGTTGTTGCTCACATAGCGCCCCCTACGTCCCCTCCGCAGGAATGTCACTCATCAAGCTTTGACCTGTACATATTCTCTATATTTGGGACACAAACCTCATCACATTGTGGCACAGTGGATCATATTTCTAACCCAACAGCTCGTGTTGTGCTGTGGTTAATAAATGGAACCGTGGCATCACTCAGGTCTGAACTCAGCTGCAGTTTGTGAGCTGAAATGTCTGAACTTGTCCAGTGGATACGTGGCTAAATTAGCCTCGGCTGGTGGAGATGCATGTGATCAAACACTATAAAGACAGACGTGTGTTGATCACACAGTGGTCACATGTTTTCTTGAAGTTGAGCAGGGGGTCTGGGATATGAACAATGGTAGCAGCTTAGAGTAACATTTGCTTGTTTTGGCAGTCGGACAAGAGTTTTGTTCAAGACATCAACAGTGGTGGAGGAAGTATCCAGACCCATAATATAAGAACACTCCAATTACCAAAGTAAAAGTATATAAGTAGTATCAGCAAAATGTATGAAAAGTAAAAGTACTCATTATGGCAGCAGTGTTTTATATAGATTAAATACCATGTTACTGAATTATTATTACTCATGCATACAGGTGTAAGAAACATTTTACTGTTGTAGCTAACTAATTTATATATTGTTGGGTAATTTAATCCATACAAATGGATTTAAAATGATCAAATGTTTTATATGTAAAAATCTGAATTTATAAAGTAGGCACTAACTGCAGATGTCAGATAAATGTAGTGGAGTAAAAAGTACAATATCTCCTTCTGAAATGTCGTGGGGTGAAGGTGGAAAAACTCCAAAGTACCTCAAAATTGTTCTTGAAGGAATACTTCACCTACAAAATGACTATTTTTTATATCAAGTACACATCCCGTGTTACCTTGAATTCTTTGAGAAAACGTTGTTTTCCTCGCATTCCTCCACGGTGAACGGAGAATCCACAACCGGAGAAAAAAGACTTGATGAATTGAAGTAAATGGCGGTCACCTTTAACAACAGCAAAACTATATCAAATCATTTGTTTGCAAACTCTCACACAACTTATAATAATTCCGTATAATCCAAGTCTCATTTATCCAGTCATATGCTCACTACTTCCCAAATACATGCGCACATACACTATAACCTTACTATTTAAAACACTTACGCATAAAAAGTCTGATACTTGCGCAGGTGCCTGCCTTTTTTAGTCTGTTTTAGCGAAGACACACGTTTGGAAAGTAGCGAGCGTCCGTCCAGCTAAATGCGACTTAATTGATATTGTACGAGTTGTGTGAGAGTATGTAAACAGATGTTTTGATATAGTTTTGCCATATTAGTCCATATACTTCAATTCATCAAGTCTTTTCTCTGTTTTTTGATTCTCCGTTCACCCTGGAGGCATGTGAGAAGTTTTGGGGTGATACACAAATGGTTATTTTGGGTGTGAAGTATTCCTTTAACTACCCTACTTGAGTAAATATATTTAATGTAGATACTTTCCACCACCTGATATCAACCACACAAATATGATTGATATAAATATATTAGTGACTGGAGAGTTTTCTTTATTTAATACGGTACTTTTTTTTATCTTCAGGCCTTCATTATATGGTAGAAAAAGTAGAAACAAAGCAGACAAGAAATGAGGGATGAAAAAGGACCCCATCTGGAGTTGAACTGTTTGATCAAACTCTACCAATCGATAAGTTAAGAGTTCAATGTTGGAGTCAAAAACAAGATCAGCACACTGTATTAACAACGTTCTGATCTAACAGAGATCTTCATCACGCATGACGAAGATCTCTCTTTGTGAGATCTTGATTTTTTTGATGCAGCACCTGTTGAAGTTTTTTGGGATGTGCGTACCCTACGCCTTTTTCATCAAGATTTCAATATTAAACATACAACACAAAGTTGTAAAACCTGAAAACAAGACGTCGAAATACATTTAGTGAATGTCAAGTAAGTTTTGTTATTGTTTGTTTTGATGCACATACAGTCACTGAGAATCAGTCCCTTTAAATCCAGTCACCAGTATTGATGTTTTTGTTTTATTGATGACTTTTATGTGTGCTTATATGTATGTGTATGTGCACACACATGTATTTGCATGCGTGTGTGAGTGTGTTGTCTGGCTGGTGTCCAGGAGACTTAATGGCCAACACTGTTTGCTTTCATGGCCCGTCTTTCCAACCCGCTGCTCATAGGAATGCAGAACATACACACACACACACACACACACACAGTCATTTTGCTCACTTCAACCCATATGGTGTTTAGGTAAAATGCAGCGCAAACACACAAAAAGCCCCAACAACCAAATCAAGAAAGCGTACAAGTCCACTCCACACATTATGCATGACTTCTCATATTCACTGTTGGCCATGTGGAAATGGATCTCAGCTTTTGTTTGGAAAGTGTTTGCTCGCTTCATTTTTTTTCTTCCTCTCTCGTTTGTCTCTCGCCCTCTTTGTCTTCCTGCTATCACTGTCAGATATTGTATTTATTTTGACACAGCCCAATAACCATAAATTGTTCTCGGGCACGGCGTCTTTGCCAGTAACTGCCACATTTTAGCGCCAGCGTTGCAGAGCATGTGTGTGTGTGTGTGTCTGTGTGTGTTCAGAGCGGACAGTGGACAGATGGTGCAGGACAGCTGGTCCAGAGTGACAAGTGTGTGTGACCCGAGCCTCTACGGTGGTGAAAGAAAGAAAGACAACATTGACGGAGAGAAACTATTTGAAGAGGAATATTTCAGCTAGCCTGCGATTGCCAGGAGCTGGCAAACAGAGGGGTGGGGGAGGCGAGGTGGGGGAGAGTCTGGAGACATCTTGAATAGATTTGGAGCAAAAGAGAGAGAGGAGGAGGAGGTGGAGTAGTGATAAAAGAAAAGCACAAACTATGCCTTTCTGCCAATTTGTTCTTTTTTTTATCTGAATAGTGCTTGGATTTCTTTCTGATGGCCACAAATGTTGTTCTTGCATCTTTTTGTCCTCCCCTCTGGCCCCCTCTCCTCCGTCCTCCTCCCCTCCGTCCTCCTCCCCTCTCTCCTCTCTCTCTCTCTCTCTCTCTCTCTCTCTCTCTCTCTGGTCTAAAAGCATTGTGCAGGTGTTGGGTCAGATACTGTAAACTGTCGCAGCCTCATCACACTCCAAGTGCCGAGCGGCTGACTGATGAATCCCTCATTTCCCTAAACAGCCCTGAGTAGACGATTGACAAGAGGTTCATTCTCACACTGAGTTCAAGTGAGAGGCCTCAGGGGAGGAAACACTTTCTGTCTCTAACACACACGCACACACACCATCACACACCATCACACACTCTAGTAGCGCCTGAAGGGAGGAATATGATCCGTCTCTGCACCTATTGAACCAGTCATAACCACCTCGCTCTCCCTCATTCTGTCTCTAAATACGTCTCCATCCGTCTGTTTTTATTTGCATTTTCAATCAGCGCAGAACGAAGGAAACTGGAGGAAAACGACCAGAATTGTTGAATATAAGTTTGTACATTTGACAGAGGTGAAAACGTCACATGCCTCCCGCTCCCTCAGCAAGAGAAGATCAAGAATGACAAAGTCGTGTCAAAGACAAAAATGCTAACAACTGGTGTGTGTTTGTAGCCACGGGGGATGAATGTGATCCTGGTGGGAGGAAGGGATGAAATGCTGTTATGTACTTTACTAGAGCTGAAAATAATGTGTCAATTGATCAATTATTCTGCCGCCATTTATAATTGATTAATTGTTAGTTATTTTTTAAGCAAAACTGGGTTACAACCTATTCGCTTGTTTCCTTTGTCTTCCATGATAGTTAACTATATAGTTTTGACACATGTTTTGACATCTATGCCAAAAAAACAACAGCAACCCTCAACAATAAAAAAAAAACCCTGCGGTAATTCAGTTCAAAAACAACAAATTGTACCTCCCCGTCATAGTTATTTATGTAATACACATGTACGTCTGACAGATTTTGATAATTGAATGGTTAATTTTGCATGTGACGGCTCAAATGATGAAGTAATGTTTAGAAGTTGTGACGATAGGCGCCCATGTATGGCAAAGGCTCAGTCCTAACCGCGGTGGACCGGGGTTCGAATCCGGCCTGTGGACTTTTCCACATGTCATCTCTCTCTCTCCCCCTTTCCAAGTCTCTATCCACTATCCTATCAATAAATGCTTAAAAATGCCCCCAAAAAATAACTTTAAAAAAAAAAAAGTTGTGACGACAGTTTCACTGAAAATCAACAAATCAGCAAGACATGTACAAGTAGTTATTGTGCTGACTCTTTTGAACACATGAGCCAAAATGCGTGCAATTTGCTTGAATGAATGAGAAATTCTAATCTTTTCTGAACAACAAACTAATTGTTCAGAGATTTGAACAAACTGTTAGAAGAGAAAAATAATCCTCATTCGAGAATTGAGCCAAAGCGAATGAGAAAAACTGTATTTAAACCCCGCAACAACATAGACGGAGGTATATAGCACTCCTCGAGTGCTTCCGTCCGTCCTTCCGTCCGTTCGCGTGTCACACTTTCGTTTCCGGAGCAGAACTCGAAAACTATTTAACTTAGAAACTTCAAATTTGGTGTGATGGTTGACAGTGTGGTCTGGTTGTGCCTTTTGGGGGTTAGAAGGTTTTTTAAATTTTGGCCAAAAACTGTGATTTTTTTCCACTTTAATTTCATTTCCGGAGTAGAACTCGTCCCATTAGTTCCAAAAGGGCAAAACCTTTGGCCCTACTTTAGTAGGGGTCAAGCAGTGAGCGGGAGTATGTGAGCCATGCTCACTTTTGCCTTGTTGACAACATATTTCATTAGTTTTCCTACAACATCCGCTTGTCTCTGGCTGTCTCTGTCTGTGTTTGTGGTTATGTTCAGGCACTGAAAGCACAGAAAGATTTTGGTTTCAGACAGAAAAAGTCAAGAGTGAGTAAAAACATCAGGATGACGTGTTTATTTTATTAACCTTTAACTGAAACCACCCTAACCTTAACCAAAGTGCTTCTGTTGCCTAAACCTAACCATGCGTGGGACTCAGGATGCAAAAACCCCGGTCTCTTGTGTCAAAGATCTGCACTTTGTATGCCCGCCATCCATTCCAACCACCTCCTTGTGATTCCTGTGCTGTACATAACTGTAGCGTATTGCCAGGGAGCATAATCCTGAATGATGACATGTGCGTTTCCCTACAAATTAGTATGTATCTGTCTGTCTGTCCGTCTGTCTGTCTGTTAGTCACTCCATCCTGCTGTCTGTGTGTATGCATGAGGAAGCATCGGCAGCATGTCACTCCAGAGCTGCTGGGTAAACACAGGGACGGAAAGACAAAACCGCACACAGTGCTGAATTAAGAGGAGACACTCACGTGTGTGTGTGTGTGTGTGTGTGCGCGCACGCTCGCATGCTCCTGTTCTCGCGTGTGATTGTCTGTCTTGCCTGTCTTGTCATGGTTTGTAAACTGTGAATTATGACACCAGGGTGAGTAAGTCATCGCCACTGCAGTCCTCTGCTGCTGCTGCTGCTACACACACACACACACACACGCACACACACACTCTCACACACACTCACACACACACACACACACGTTTTATGCCTCTTTCCACTGATACACTGCATAAACCCTCATTCCTGATGTACAAACACACTCTCCCCGACCACAAACCATCTCTTCTGAGGCCCAACTGTCAATCACGCTGAAAATGTTGGTAGAGGGGAAAAAACTGACCTCTATATTTCCTAAATTGTTTATGAGCTGTTTAGTTGTGTATTTTCGATGTTGTCTCTGCCGCATCGAGCAGCATGAAATAGCAGATGGGCTGTTAGCTCTTAATGAACAAATCAGACTAATATAGTGCTCATACAGGATGGGTTCCGCTCTCTCCCCGAAACTTCAATGTTTTACTTTTTAATCCGCCGCTGCAGGTCGTCCTGACGGTGTCGGATGACGGATGAATGGAAGGAGTGAATGATTGATGGATGTAAAGAGTGATGCAATGATTGAGCGATCAGGAGAATAGTGCAGCGATTGATGGATGAAGCGAATTGCGAGGGAGAAAAATAGATGGAAAAGCTAAATCTGAAAATGACAAAGGATCGTTGGGCGCCAGATTGATACATTATCCTGTAGTGAGACAGGGTTTTTTTTTTTGGTAAGACGTTGGGGCTTTTAAATGGAAAGGAGGCAGACAAGAAGGGAGGTGGCTACTTCAGCTTATTGGGTCATGGAGTTTGTGGCAGATCAGGTCAAAGACGTGGGTGAAAAACTTTCTGACCTGGCACGGGATACGCACACACACACACACACACACACACACACACACAGGCAGAAGCACAAAGCCACACTAGACCCAGACACACGTCCATGTGCTGTCACTTTCTATTTATCTATTCTATTTATTATTGTATGGCAATGCAAGAGGCAAACAGGAAAAGGATATGATGTCACTGACCAAGAGTTTGTGGTAACCGAGTGGTCTGGCAACACGTCCAGCGGTGGTCATTTTAGCTGTGGTGTGTGCGTCTGTGTCTACATCTTGTGTGTGTTTTGGACACTCTTCCAGGCAAAGACTGCAATAAATTTGGTCATAGTGCTGAGCTGGTTTTAAAACACACACACACACACACACACACACACACACACACACACACGCACACACAGCCTATCTGTCATAGGCTGTGTGTAGGTGTTAGAGCTGGGGTTATTGACTCGTAGAGACGGAGACAGCAGCGAGCAGCGAGTGAACACACTGCTATCGGAATACGATTAATACTGTCTGCCTGATGGATTAGACTCATTATACAGGGAGCAGGGCAAAGGAGGGCGGTGGAGGGTGGAGAGAGAAGAGAGGGAGAGAGAAGAGAGGGAGAGGAAGACAAAGGAGAAATGGGGAAAAAGAAGGATTTAAGACGAGAGGTGAGAGAGAGAGAGAAATGTCATGGAGAAAGTGAAATGTAAGAAGTATGGACTGGAAGGAATCAATGGAGGGGAAAGGAGAGATCTAAGATGTTACATTAGAAATCTTTGATTACATGAAGTTCCTCGGTGCTCGAAATATCAAAAGAGGACGAGGAAGACGGAGACCAAGCCAAAGAGTTTCTAGGAAAGGGAAGAAGTTAAACTCCAAGTTGACCAGCAGAGGGCGCTCAAAGCGCAGTATGCAAAATGAATTACAGTCGATCGCATTTATGATCAATACAAGTACACGTTCACGGGCGTCAAAAGCCCCTCTCACAAGTACACGTTGATAAGACTGCAGGGCTCAACATTAATGTTTTTTCCGGCAAGTTGGTCAGAAATCTACTTGCCCAAGGTCTATTTTTACTTGCCCCTATACGAATCGTTTTATTTATATGTCTTGAGTTTCGCCCACATCCTCTAACGCCTCACAACTAAACTCCTGTTTCCAGGATAATTGAAATGCTCGCTTGTGCTTCAACTCATAAACTTTGTCCCGCTGCTATTTTCTCACAAGTGCCCAATTTCAACAGAGATGAGAAGGAAGCGAGATGGCTCATTCCTTAAAAACAATATGTTTAACTCTTTTTTTACCACTTGCCCAATCGGGGCAAGATTTATTAGCCCGAAGTGGCATTTTACTTGCCGTGGGCAAGCGAACAATCCTTATTGTTGAGCCTTGGACTGACGACTGAAAAATATAGCTAAAACGTCTCCTGTGTAGATCAGGGCTACAATTAACAATTATTACCTCCGCCAAAGCCGAAGGCCTCGGAAGGAGGTTATGTTTTCACCAGCGTCGGTTTGTTGGTTTGTCCGTTTGGAGGATAACTCCAAAAGTCCACTATGGATTTCAATGACATTTTTTGGAGGGGTGGGATGTGGCACAATGAACAATCCATTAGATTTTGGTGGCGATCTGGATCATGATCCGGCTTCGGGATTTTTTTTTAATCACTCCGGAGGTCTGCGCTCTCCGAGTGCACTTCAAGTTTTCATTATCAATTGATCTGCCAATTATTTTCTCGTTTTGGGCTTCGCAGATTCATTTTCCGCCGATCAACTTATCTACTAACCGACTAATTGCAGCTTGAGCGTTGATTGAATTCGAGACAGAGACAATTTAATCTATATTGGTTTATGTCATCCCGATTACTTGGTAGCTAAGCACGCTAGCATTAGCACAACAGTTATTGCACACCACTTGGCCAATAGGTACTTGTTTGCCACTGTGGAAGCAAGGATTAATTCAAGAATGACCAATAAAGGTCATGCAAACTGCACTATTGTACGAAATTTTACTTAAAACATATTTCCAAAAATATAATAAAATGAGTCGCTATGTTAGATATTCCACTAGTTTAAAATCACTGCTAGCAGAGGACCACATCAATGTGTGTATACTTGCTGTACACAGTTTCTCTAATTCCTTCCGGTGTTTTTTCTTCTCATGATGAGGGGCTATGCTCCATTATCACCAAAATCAGCTGATACGGACAATTTCATTACGGCGCTGAGAGGGTCTGCATGTACCTGGAGACCAATAAGCAAGTGGGCTACTTAGTTTGTGTGCATGTCACACCGAGCTACAAGACAATCAGGGTTATATCACTTAACAATGTGCTCAGCCAGCTGCAGTGTGGGATAAAAAAAAGTGTTTCCTACAACTGTGGCATTCAATTTGACCTGCTTCCCTTGTAAAAGTACATGCAGAAAGACGTGAAGAGCAGCGTTTTCTAACATGTGAGCCGGAGGAGCGCAGGTGCACAGTATGAGAGGCCTTTCTGTTGAGGAAGCTGTAAATCTAAATCTCATCATCAGATGTTTGGAGGGAAACCACGTCCCCATTACTAAGTGCTTCTCAGCTCTCCTCATATGCAATTACTGTATTACTGCAAGCCACTGTCCATGTCTCCTCTATGTGTGTGTGTGTGCAACAGATGTATTCCTCACTTGTCTATAATTACACGTGTAAACATTTCTGATGATGTCATGGTCTCGGACCGCTGACTAATCTGTTCCTTGGCTGGAAAGCGATGTCTGGTTTTACACATGCATGTACACACACACACACACACACACACACACACACACACACTCACACACACACCATACATGATAGTTATTTTTTCAGCTTTGTTATTTTACCGTTTAATCTTTCTAGATAGACGTGATAAGAAATGTCTGTCGAGTGTGTCGTTTCCTCAGCAACAAGACGCTGGTGGTACGAGAGGCTTACAGCTGGCTTTGTTAAGAGCTCACTACAAAACGACTGGTAGCTGAATGGAAAGAGCAGGAGCTATTTATGTAGGAAATCAGTAGGCAGGATTGTAGCATTTCTACCAAGCAATCATCTCGGCTTTCCCCGTCTGTATTCAGAGTGTAACGTTGCAAAATAAAAACTCCTTAGCAAAGCAGCAAGTAGAAAATAACACAGCTGTTACCACAAGAGCTTTTGTAAGCTGAGCACTCGGTAATGTTACAACATCGTGGAGGCAACACGCTTGCACACCTTTTCTGGCAGATTGCCACTCACACACACACACACACATAGGGGACATCCTTTCTGTCAAGTCAAAATGTCCCCGAGGTGTCCACCCTGGTGCAGTAACCATAGCAACCCTCTTACCTGGCATTTAAAGTATGTGTGTGAGGCGTGATGAGGAATAAAGAAAACAGACAATGAGAGGGAGGAAGACGGCAGATCTGTCATTCATGAGCAAAGTCAATGTTAGTTTAGAAGAGAGCGGCTGAAAGACGAGGTGCGTGTGTGTGTGTGTGTGGGAGGGTGTGTGTGATTCTGCATAATAACTTGAAAGAGCAAATAGTAAGAAGCGCTTTCTATCATGTTGCGCACACTCAGTTTTCAAAGTCTGCCACCCAAGATTTCCAGGGATACACCATCACACTCCTCCACATTCCCAGGTGCCAGTCCTGCCCCAGTGTGTTCAGTAATCCTCTGCATTGTTTTCAGCAAGCCTCCTCTCCTCCCGCTCCCCCCTCATCTCCTCTCTTTTCTTTGGGAGTCTTTCTCCTCCTAATTGCTCACAGAAGTGTGATCTTTGGGGGTCCACTTCATGGCGTTGCTCCCTGAATTAGCTGAAGGATCCACACACACACACAGTCTTTCTCCATGACCATCCCGTCCCAAACTCGCTCCTTCTCTCGTATCCGTCTTATCTTCTGCATTCGCATTTTCTCACTCTGTCCATCTCTTCCTCACTTTCTCTTCCTTTTTTGACTCTCTCCAGCTCCCTCTTTGCCCATTCACACATTCTTACACTTAATAGGATTAAGGTCTCCGAAAGGGATTTGAACAAGATGATTAGTTTACTGCTCTGCCAACTCTGGCCCATGCCCTGCCACACACACACACACACACACACACACACACACACACACTCGTATATAGATCCACGGGAACTCCCAGTTTGCTGGACCTGGGAAGAATCTCGTGGCACGTACAAAAGAGGTTCAGAAACTGTATAACAGTAGGTGAGAGTGTGTGTGTGTGTGTGTGTGTCCAGTGTGCGAGGGAGAGCAGGGAGGAGGGGAAGGATGAGGGGAGCATGTGTGAGAATTGAGTGCTGCTCTTTCATGCCCAGGTCTTCTTAGACGCGCAGGGCGTCAAAAGCCCCTCTCACTCTGAAAAGACCCTTTAGAAAAGCAGCACTAAGCTCTTAACACTGGAGACCTGACTCTGTCACGCACACACACACACACATCCTGGGCCACCAGAGGTGAGAAAAACAGACAAAGAGGAAGGTCAGTAGATTTAGGAAAAGACTACGGACTAAATCTGAAAACGATGTGCGTCCATACATTTTCTTAAAGATCTCCATTCAAAGTAAAACACTAAAGCAATATGAAAACTTTTAAATCTCCTCTTCTTCTTCTTCTTCTCAGCAAACAACTAAATTGTGCATCACAGCCAGCATCAGGTGGAGACACTTTGTTCTGCCTGCTCCTATAATGAATTTTTTAAAGTTCCATTTACATATATTTCTGTTTCTGTTATCAGACAGCTGATCAAGCATTTAAAAAAAAAAGTTTTCTGATCATAAATGCTATCTGTTTATTAGGGCTGGGACGGTACACCCATCTCCCGACTTGATACTATCACGATACATAGGTGCCAATTCGATATGTATTGCGATTTTTAAGTATTGCGATTCGATATTACGATTTATTGTGTTTTTTGTTCATTTTTTTAACACTAGACCATGGGAAATAGTTGAATCATACACTTCTAGGGACTTTAACTTTGGAAAAATCTAAATTAATACTGTAAAAATTTTAAATTTTCCGCATTTATGTAGTCAGAGATGTCCTGAAGTCAAACACATCAGTCATTGTCAGGCATTATTTATTACATTTTTTCCAGCAACCCAAAAATGACCAATTACCAAGGCAAGTTGTCAAACAAATCACAGTTTTATGTTTGCAAACTCATCTGACAAAATAAACATGAATACAGTTCAATGCCAACACCTGTATTGTGTGATCAGCTGTACTGACATTTAAAACAAGAGATCACAGAGTGGGTTACAGGTGATGGACGGTTGTCTTCTTCGTTACCGTACTGCAGCACCGTGTCTTAGCAGGCTTACATCATTGTTTCCCAAAAGTTCTGCTTTCCCCGTCCACACTAAGACGTGACATTTCAGATTCATCTTAACGCGTAACGTAATGGAGGCGGCGTGATGATAAACAGAGTGAAAGTTTAGCTGATGCAAGACGGACGCAAGATTTTCAGTCCCTGTACCTGAGAACAGTTAATACACAGCATGTATATCATCCCTGTGTGTGTGTGAGTGTGTTTTAGTCGGTTTTCCTCCTTTGCATCATGGCAGTGTGTTGTCGGCTGTCAGTTTTTAGCAACTGTGTGTGTGTGTGTGTGTGTGTGTTTCAGTCCTTAACTTAGCAGCATGATATAGTTCCTGTGTGGATTTAATACCTCCGGCCCCTTTAAACAAAAACATGCATGCACACACACACTGGGCTCAGCAGGAGCCTCTTTTAATGAAGGTAACCTCCCGGTTTAGGCGCAGGGGCAGAGGGTTAAACTTTGTGGAAGTCCAAAAAACAAGACCAGTTTCAGTGAAAAGGAAGAGAAAGAGAGAGAAAAGAGGATGGAAAGGGAGAGAGAGATGTAGGGAGAAAGAGAGGGAGAGTGGTGGGTGGGACATCTACCAAACCATTTAACTAAAGATGAAATTGAATCAGGTGCCTTGGCACAAAACCGAGGAAGAAAATCCACTCCTAAGTCCCAAAGAAGTCAATTTCCTCGTAGGGGGAAAATGTACTGTTCACCCTCTCTCTCTCTCTCTCTCTCTCTCTCTCTCTCTCTCTGGTGGTCTGAGTGATGAATCGGGTTGAGAGCGGCCTCCTGCACTTCCTTAAGAGCAGCACACGAACCCAAACTGCCAATCACATGTGTATGCATGCAGTATGCGTGTGCACGTGTGTGTGTGTCTCTCGTCGTAGATCACAGGGACAGAGGGACGTGAAAAATCAATTTCCAATCATCTCAGTGCATCAGAAGATAAATGCATATGTCAAACACACACACTCGCATACTTTAAACCCCTAACCTTCATACGGTGTTTACCGAAGCTGCATTACTATAACTGTGAAAGTGAGTTGTACGCTCCCAAGTGAACATGTTAAGTGTGTGTTTAAACCAACATTAGTTGAGCGTGTGCTGTCGTTTACAGTGAGGTCTGTGTGCAGCCTGAAACATACTGTAGACATACAAACTGTCAAGCTGTCAACTCCTCGCATATGACACATTAACAAGTTTTTTACTGATTTCTACATCCGATAGGCAGGTGAAGTGGATGCAGACCTGCAGGTTACATACTCTGCTGTGTGTGTGTGTGTGGTTGTGTACATATGTGTGTGTGTGTACGTAGGGTTAAGGAGCACTTTCACTGTGTTTATTTGGTTTTAGAGCTCCAGCGGTTAAAGTAGCACGGCTGTTTTCCAAACCTCCTCCACCCCCCCTGGTCCTGTAAAAACAGTATCAGGACACACTCTATTTGATTCAGACCAGCCGCTCTGCGTGTGTGTGTTTGTGTGCACGCACCCATGAGGAGAAGCACACACGTGTTTGTGTTGTGTGTGTAAAAGAGCACGAGTGAAGCCTCTTTTTCATCTACGTTTGTTTGTAAAGCTTTATTCCAGGATCATGCTGATTGATCCCGGCTTCAGAGAGCATTGAAACATGATGTGAACTTGCTGTGTGTGTGTGTGTGTGTGTGTGTGTGTGTGTGTGTGTGTGTGTGTGTGTGTGTGTGTGGGCAGGCAGGTATGGGTGCATGTGTATGTGTTCATGTGCATATGTAACGTCCAACTGACATTAAATGAGTTATAGTAATGCTTTATTATACCCACCGCGACAACGTAGTTGGGGGTATATAGCGCTCCACGTGTCCTTCCGTCTATCATAATTTTTCCAGAGCGAAAGTTGATCAGCTTGTTTGTTTTGTCCGACCGTACAGTCCAAATTCCAAAGATATCCGATTTAGCATGATTCAAAACAGAGAAAACAGCAAATCCTCACATTTGAGAGGCTGGAACCAGAAAATGTTTGACATTTTTGCTTTGATAAATGACTGAAATGCTTAAATAAAAAATGTTATACATTTTAAATTACATTTTTTTTGCATAAAGCAGCAACTTTCACTGTTGTGTTATGACGCTGAATTCCTACCAGAGCAGCGGGGAAGTGCGGCCTGCGGCGATCTAACGTTTAGCTATAACTTTTAGCAGCAAAGTGCGGTGTCCCTGCAGCCAATCAGTGAACAGAACCTGTGACTCATGTGACATGTTGACCTGTGTTACAACAAATTTCTTCCCTCCTGAATCACATGAGCACGCCTCCCTGCCACAGAAAAATGTAATTATTGTGGTGAGCCGTGCTTTGTCGCTGCCTGGTGTGAATTCAGTGACATGTGACACTGACTGACAGCCAGATAGGAGACTGCTACATGGATGCAAAAGAGCCACAGTTTGTGCGACTTGGATCGCTGTAAGAAACAAACGTCCACAGAGGAAAAGTACACTCGCTTATGTGATTTTCACAGACCTAATAGCTACTTCGTTAGTCAGCTGTAGCAGTTTGAACATCTTAAACATTTACCTCCAGATGTCTTGATCAGTGGGTGTAGATGCAGAACGGTGAGGTCCTTTTTCCCACAGTGCCACTGCAAACATATGTCCCTTTGATAATAAGCTACAGTTACCAGAGAAAGTTTGTTTACATTGTGTCTTAGTGCCCCTGCTGTCTCAGCTGTCAATCAAAAACCAGTCCGTCCTCCCCACTGGCTTGGACGCTGAAGTTCACTTTCACCTTTGATTGCAATAAAGGGACTAGTTTTGTCATTTCAGTTGGACATTATGGACCAGTGTGTAACATTTAAGGGGATCTATTAGCAGAAATGTAATATAATATTAATAAGTATGCTTTCTTTAGTGTATAATCACCTGAAACTAAGAATCGCTGTGTTTTCGTTACCTTAGAATGAGCCGTATATATCTACAAACACTGTTAACTTTTCCTGCTTGGGCAGGAGTCGATAACGTTACTCGTCGCCGCCGCTCTCTCTCTCTCTTGCTTAACCACTCACTTCCCACGTACACACACACTCTACACACTAGCTCTGCTCCAAATGGCTCTAGAGAGGACCATTCGTATTTTCACGTTGGCCACCGTAGCTCTCCAACACGCTTTTGCACGCGGGAGAGGCTTCAATTGGCTGCAATCTCCTCACCTCACCGCTAAGATACCGCCAGATCCTACACACTTGACCTTTAAGGCTACGAAAGATGATCCTCAAGCTCAAGCCTCTGAAGATTCTCAGTCTTTCAAACACCCTCTCCGTCGTTTTATCTTTTATTATTGGCAACAAATTTATCACTTCAGATGCAGTTATAGAAGCAGCAGGTGGAATCACAGGAGACGGATGATACCTGCATTAGTGATTATATGATCACACACACACACAGGAATGTGAGGAATGTGGCCGGGCATTAGCTGTTAGCCGATTAGCATGGCGGAGGTCATGGCGCCACAGTCGGGGTCAAGAGCTGGAGGGTCAGTGGTGAAAGGTCAAAAAGTCTGTCTGGAACTTGGGTCTGTATTGGCGGCGGACAAAATACACACACACACACACTGTTGAGCAGTCTGAGATACCATTAAGATGTCTGAGAGTCTAGAGATGATGAGATGATATACAGTAGCTTTGTAACTGCATTTCACATCTGCATCCACCAGACAGCTGAATTCATTCTCATCGCTCTACTTTACTTTATTTAAATTTGCACGTGTGTGTGTGTGTGTATGCAAGCGTGCTTAACACCTCATTTCATGTAACTATTTGTGTGCACATCTCTCAGCACCTGTGTGTGTGTGTGTCCTTCACTAAATCAAGTTGCTATACCAACCACAGTCATAGCATGTACTTCACTTGGCTGCAGGCAGTAGTTTATGTGAGACACCTGTTCATATGTTTGAGTTTTATGTACTCATGTGAGTGAAGAGGAACATGTATTAGCACACTCGTGTGTGTGTGTGTGTTTGTGTGAGTGTGCGTGTGTGTGTGTGTCTGTGTGTGTGTGCTTCACCGACTGCAGTAAATTTAGTGTGTTTTTCTTTTTTTTGCTGTTTTCCAAGCTGCGGCTTAGTTAAAGTGGCTGAAAATTAAATCTCTGTAAACCCCAGTGTACACACACACACACACACACACACACATCCATCACTCACTCCTTAAAAGCAGAGGAGGTAGAGGGGGTTGGGGAGGCGGCGGTGGGGGCGAGGGAGAGATGAGTGGGAGAGATGAGAGGAGGAAGAGGAAGCTCTGTGGGAAGCGGAGGTCACTAGTGCCCCCTACAGGTTGTTTAAGCATTTATAGCCTCTTCTACCTGAGTTGGATGGATGTTCAAAGCAGACAATTGAATTGCGTTTGACTCCAGATGCGTGGACACTTATCAGAGGGAGCGTTTTTTTGTGTCACCGCGAGATGAATAGAGACAGCTGATTATATTTGGTGAAGGAGTGCTCTATGTGGAAGGAACTCAATTTTGCAGATGATCTGTCTGGCTCTGAAGTTCCCCCCACTGCATTTTGGTGATTACATCAAGTACTTGTACTGCAAAGCAAGTGGCTCTGTGACAGCTTGGCTTCAAATCTCTCTCTCTTCTTCTCTACACCATCTTCCTCTTTCTGTCCTGCAGTGATCTCAGCGAGAACCAGATTCAAGGGGTTCCAAGGAAAGCCTTCAGGGGAGCTGTGGAGATCAAGAACCTGTAAGTGGCACTTTGGCAATACTTTCTCTGCATGCGAGTGTGTGTGTGTGTGTGTGTGTGCATGCATTTGTGTGCGTGTGTATATGCATCTGTCACTTGCTTTGCAATGTGTTTGCAAATGTGCACAATCCCCATGTGCCTGTGCATCAATATTTCATTGTGTTAAATGTCATGTGCCTCCTGCTTGCTGTATTGACTGGCACCGCTGCTCGTTAGCAGCTGTGTGTGTGTGTGTGTGTGTGTGTGTGTGTGTGTGTGCGTGCGTGCGTGTGTGTGTGTGTGTGTGTGTGTATGGTCACGTCACTGGCATTTCTGTTGTTTTCTCTCTTTGTTTTGCCCTAGTCATAGTTATGATGATTGAAGATAATTGTTGGTCATATTGCAGGTAAAGTAATTGCCCAGCAGTAATTGTAGAAATATGGATTTTTCAACTATTTCGCTGCGTCCTGTTTTTTTTTTCCCCACCAGATAATTTTTTTTAAATGCCGTGCAATTATTGTAAAAGGACGGGGCAGTGTGTGTGTGTGTGTGTGTGTGTGTGTGTGTGTGTGTGTGTGTGTGTGCATTAGCATGCGGGTGACAGCACATGATTTACTGTCCTTATGTCTTAATTAAATTGTTTCAGCAAAGCGATTCTGAGAAAACGGGAGAGAGAGAGAAGGGGGAAGGAGGTAAAGAGCAGCGCATACAAATTAGCCGTCAGATAGAAGAGAGCATGAAAGGGGAATGGATACAGAGATGAATTCGTTGAGAGATACATCTACAGAGAACAATGAGCTCAGGAGCAAAAGGGAAAGTGAGCGAGACAGAGAGAGGTTGTTGATGAGTTGGCTGTCTGGCTTAAAGATATACTGTTAGACGCCTTTACATCTTATAACAACTTCCTTTTTCTCTCTTTTGTGTATGTATATGTGTGTGTGTGTGTGTGTGTGCAGCCAGTTGGACTACAACCACATCAGCTGTATCGAAGATGGAGCTTTCCGAGCGTTGCGTGACCTGGAAGTGCTGTGAGTACCTGTTTATTCAACAACAGCAGAGCTTTGATGAATGATGAACACCAACAGCAGCGGGATACGGAGCAGCTAATATCCTCGTTGACCTTTTGAAAGACTGCACCGCCTGTGCGGCTCCGGAAAAAAGGACAGATTCATATAGTATATATAATATATACTCCTGAATATTATAATATATTCAGGAATGACACTTGATGCCTGATCACGGAGTATCACTATCCATCATTAGTGCCACTGAACAGACCCCTTGTCAGCCTGACTGAGAAGCTTGTTGATTTTCTTAATGACGGATATTAATTTTCATCATATCACGTGGCAAAGCCAAATTTATTTCAAAGTCAAAATTACGTATAATTTGCCGTGTATATAAGTAGATGCACAAGGAGTAGTGTGAATGCTGAACTGACGGGGGTGAAAGAAGGACTCAGATCTTTTACTTGAGTAAAACTATCAATACTACAGTTTAAAAATACTCTGTTACAAGTAAAACATTCAACATCTTACTTAAGTAAAAGTGCAAAAGTATTAGCATCAAAATATAATTAAAGTACCAAAAGTAGTCATTATGCAGAATGGCCCATTTCAGAATCATATATATTATATTACTGACTTATAATTATTAATGCATTTGTGTGTTCATCATTTTAATGTTGTAGCTGGTAAAGGTGGAGCTCATTTGATTTACTCTAAAAACTGCTGGGTGGCTTAACTTATAATAATATATTATAACCTATTAGTTTTACTTATATTTAATATCAATAATCTACATTTGCAAAGTAAATAACATTTTAAAATAAATATAGTGGAGTAAAAAGTACAATATTTACCTCTGAGATGTAGTGGAGTAGAAGTATAAAGTAGCATAAAATGGAAATACTTGAGAAAAATACCTCAAAATTGTACTTAAGTACAGTATTTGAGTAAATATAGTTAGTTACATTCACCGCTGTGAACTGAGGTATGAGCCTAGTTGAGTTCAATGACACTTTTACCAGAGAGATGTCTTTGAACGTACATCTTTCTTATGTCCAACTTACAATATTTTATCGGGGGGGGGTTTTAAATATTATTTCATAAATTACAGTTAAGTGTTTTTGCTGAAATGCTGATTTTGTGAGCTTACTAGAAAGAAACTGTTGTGCCTGTTTTCAGTGTCATTTCTGCCAAGATGTCAAATAGTCGCATTCAAGGTTAAAGTTTTTTTTTAATATCCGAAAAAATCAAGGGACGCACAGTAGGCTAAGATGGTTTTAATCAAATGGGACAGCTGATAGATAGATAGATAGATAGATAGATAGATAGATAGATAGATAGGTAGATAGATAGATAGATAGATAGATAGATAGATAAATAGATAGGTAGATAGATAGATAGATAGATAGATAGATAGATAGATAGATAGATAGATAGATAGATAGATAGATGTGTTAGAGCATAAAATGTACATGTCAACACTAAAGACATATATATAACAAAATAACACACACCAGGAGCTGCTGCAACAAGATGCCACCTAGCACAGCGCCATCTTGGCACGATAAGACAGCGAGTTAGCAAGTAGACTTGCAAATCTTGCCGTTATCGAGACTTAATTGAAAAAACAGTTTTGTTGTCAGAGTTAAAAATGACACTGATTCCATTACACTCAGCGGAGTCCAACTTCCACTCCCTACTGTCTAAGCTGACTAAGCCACTTCTCTGTGTCTGTGACTGCAGAAGAGTCCGATGAATCTATACGACGTTGTGTTTTCTGCTCTTTTCTCTCCTCAGCACCCTCAACAACAACAACATCAGCCGGCTGTCTGTGGCCAGTTTCAACCACATGCCGAAGCTCAGGACCTTGTAAGTGGCACAGCCGAGTATTTGGTGCACATTACCGCCCGATGGGAAGGATTCCTCTCATCTGTGCCTGTTTGTACAATTGATTGATCGATCTGTACTTGCACCTCCACCCTCCCTGCTCCTGTCTCCCCCGTCCTCAAATCTATTATTTCTCCTCTCCCCCCTACCCCCCCTGCCTCCCCGTCCGCTCCTTTCTTGTTATCGCCATATCCCCTCCTCTCCTCCCTCCCACCTCCAGTCGCCTGCACTCCAACAACCTGCAGTGTGACTGCCACGTGGCCTGGCTGTCAGAGTGGCTGCGACAGCGCCCCCGTCTGGGTCTCTACACGCAATGCATGGCCCCGCCGCACTTGAGGGGGCACAACGTGGCTGAGGTGCAGAAGAAGGAGTTCGCCTGCACAGGTAGGTCCAGTGGACTGTTTGCTTTGTTGTCTATTTCGTGACTTACATCTGCTTGCTGTTTTTTACAGTAGCAAACCCATCTTTTTGTCTCGTTTTGCTTTTTCTCACTGTCTTTTGCTCATGCTTTTCAAGATGAGGACGAAGGCAAGTACTCATCTTCCATTGCATGGCTTGGCTCTAACCCCCACGCACTGCACTTACGGAAATATGCAATTTTATTCAGAGTACAAGATTAAAAATAATAGATAGACAAGGTCACTGTCACATTTAGGGACAGCATCTCTCTCTCTCTCACACTTTGTTTCCTGTCAGCTTCCACATCGTTCGCCTTTGGGATTAACACAAAGCATAGCTATTACCCATGGATAATATTGGCCCTCTGTCTCTGTGTAGGTCACCAGTCGTCATCATCTTCCTCCTGCAGTGTGTTACAGTGCCCAGAATCCTGCACCTGCAGCAACAACATTGTGGACTGCAGAGGGAAGGGACTGACAGAAATACCCACCAACCTGCCTGAAACCATCACTGAGATGTAAGTCAAACACATATAAGTACACACACACACACACACACGCCTGCTTTACTCTACGTGCACTCTTGCATCCAAACTCCTGCACTCCATTCTCGGTGCAGTGATATTTCTGTTGCTCTTTCTCTCTCTCCGTTTTCCTTCTTTGCCTCTTTCCACCTCTCTGTTTCACTACTTCTCTTTCTCCCTGTGCAGTGGAATAAAACCACACGTCTGTGAAATGAGAAAGCCTGGTCATGCAGCTCTTCCCTGCTTAAGAAAATAATAAAGGGATGAGGGAGGCAGAATCGAAAGATTAATGTGAAGGACAAGACTAATCACATCTCTATCTGAAGGGGGGCATCAAGAGCATATAGCCAGCAGATTTAAAGTGACAAAGTACCAAGCAGAGCCGCAGACTCGAGACTCAACTAAAGTCCCGAAAATGACGACTCCAGACGTGACTTGGACGAGACTGCTCTGAGATTTGACTTACATGAGACTTGACTTGAGAGCAAAATAATTCAAGTCTCAAGTTCTGGTAAAATCCTGGAAAAATAATAAATAACAGCGCTAGGCAGGCCTTGCACAGCCTCACATCTTGAACATTTAAATACTAGGTCTAACCATTGAAAGGAATTAGATTCAGCTATGTAAAATAAAACAGTTTCACAAAGCTTCAAATGGAAAATGTTCAAATGATGTCATTCTGGTGGTAAGCGCCTTGTTCATGAAGACTTGTGACTTAACTTGGACTTGTCTCGATTGACTTTAAGACTTAACACAAGACCTGCTTTGACAAGACTTGACTTGGACCTGTCTCATTTGTTTCTGACTTGAAACCTCCATTGACAAATTCTAAATGGACTTACACTTACATAGCACCTTTCTATCTCAGCGGACAAAGGGCTTTACAATTTGCCATCGATTCACACTCACACTGATGGCAGCAGAGCTACCATGCAATGTGCTGACGAGGACACTAGGACATGTGGACAGAAGGAGCTGGAGATCGAACCACCAAAGCTGCGACTAGTTCACAATCCACTGTTTGACTCGGACTTGTCTCATTTGATTTGAGACCTAACTTTAGACCTGCTTTGGCAAAACTTTGAGTCTTGACTTGGACGTGTCGGTTGATTTTCGACTTAACTTGGATTTGTCTTGACTGATTTGAGACTTGGCATGAGACATGCTTCGACTAGACTTGTTTCAACTTGACTTGGACTTGTCTGGATTGACTTGACAATTGACTGGAGATTAGCTTTGACAAGGTTTTGAGAGTCGACTTGGATTCGTCTCAATTGATTTTACACTTGTCTTGAGACCTGCTTTGTCAAAACTTGACCCCTTGATTTGAGACCTGCTATAGCCGTGAAACGCTACATTAATCTGGATCGATATATCGATTCAATGATCAACGATTGAATATTATCGATGCAAAGTGAACACATTGATACATATCATCTTTAAATTAAGTCTTTATTTTGAAATTCTCATGGCACTTCTGCGCCACCATTTCCATCCAAGTGCACCTCCTTCCTTCAGAGCCCAGTAATAAAATTGTCAAATCATATTTTAGTTGTTTTTTATGAGTTGATATAAATGTAACTGATTGTGTTAAACAGGCATATATCTTATCATCGCAAACACAGGAACCTGAATTAAATCAAAATTGTATCGTGGCAGAATTTGTGATATCAGCAAATATCGTATTGTTGTCCAAAAAATCAATATATGGTATCGTGATGAAACTTGTGATTTATACCCCAACCCTGCTGCTCGATTGACTTCAGACTTGACTTGAACTTTCCCCAAATGACCTTAAAAATGGAATACATTAGAATACAATACAATACAATCCTCCTGTGTGGTCAGTCAAACATGTTGGTAATGAATAAAGGACTGGAGGGGAGCTGAACAGAAGAGAACAGCAAATGAAAAACAAACTCATTTAAGGGAAATGTTTCACAATCGAATGGTTGGTTTGCAAATCATGCTCCACGGCCCTCCCTCGTCACGGTGACTGAACATGTGAGATGTTTAGAGAACGGTTGTTTGGGTCTGTTTTCTCTTTCTGTTTGCCCCCTCCCACTCTCTTTCTCTCTACTGGCCTGGCTCGGTTTGTTTGGGCCTGACTGACGCAGAGTCAGACCGGCACTTAATGGAACACTGCCCAGATAGTTAACAGTGGGTGTGTGCTTGTGTGTCGGACTGTACACATGTTAAAGAGGGCAAAAGATCAGAGAAATGTGACAGACTTTGGCAACGGTCATCAAAGGCAGCGGCCTTATCTGGGAATGTTCCCCTCAGCCAGAGCCCCGCGGGAATGAGCAACGATACAGCAGAGATAGCTCAGCGATAGGCGAATGTTAATGTCGCTCCTCAATGGTCTGTGTGTATGTTTGGTTCCAGACGACTGGAGCAGAACGCCATCAAGGTGATCCCAGCTGGAGCCTTTTCTCCTTATAAGAAGCTGCGCAGGATGTGAGTAGATGAGGAGTATTGTGCACCCTGTCAACCATCCACAAGTACTTCTGTTTCTGTTTGTGTTGACCTCTGTGTTTCACTTCTCTCCCTCGCTGACTCTCTCTCTCTCTCTTGTTTCCTTTTTCTTTGGATCTGTTCTTCACAGAGACTTGAGTAACAACCAGATATCAGAGTTGGCCGCGGACGCCTTCCAAGGTCTGCGCTCCCTCAACTCTCTGTGAGTACTGTGTGATATGTTTGTATTTAAGATGTAGTTAACACACAAAGCACCACAACGTGGCCCTTTGAATCTCACGAGGAATAGCTACCGTCTCACTGCTTAGCCCACCTTAAAGATTGTTGTTTATCATAGTGTGTTTTTTGTAGTTTTAGCCATCCCTTTTGTCTGTTATGTTAATGCTGTACTCACCAAGTTAAGTTATGAGATCTGGGAACACAATAACATTGTTAAAACAAAGCAAGCAAGAAGAAACCCAGTCAGACAATCAGCCCAAATTAGCCAAATTATCTAAACCACTTTAGATAAAAAACAAAAGTGAGCACATCTGAAATGATCCCTCATTGCACGGCAAAACTACGGCAAGTATGTCAAGTTGAACCAGGAAGTCAGTCTGTGTATTGTGATGGTTTGGTAATAACTGACTCGCTGTTCGCTAAACCTGTCCACCAAACAAGAATTTCAAACTATTGCTTAGCAACTGTAACACGGGACTCTATGCTCTTTAAAGCAATAGTTTGGGTGTTTTGAAGTGGGTTTGTATGACGCCCTTATCCATATTAGGTTCTGATTGGTGGATGACCTGCTCTACAAATTTATTTCCTAATCAAAGGGTCAGTATTAATAATAATAATTTTGACTAACCATGGACGTTTGTTTTCAATCATCTCACTGCTCATGTTTCTTACCCTGTCGGACTTCTTATCTTATTATAATTGCACAATAATAGCCAAATCTAACTGCTAAATCTCCAAAACTAAGAAAACTAGAATAATCCCTTAATTGTGGCCTCACATTTGCAGTATAGTAAAGACATTTTAGATGCAGTTTTGCGTAGAACGGTGATGCTGTCGGCCTCCTGCGGCCTGAATCTCAGGTCGAACCATCTGCTTTGCGTGTGAAGCTTTGGGAAGGAAGGCGGACAGAGGGGCAGGAGAGGGAGTGAGGGATGAAGACTTATTTCATGAAGGAGTTATATTAAGGTCTCGTCTCTCCAAAGTCAATAATTCATAAACGCTGAATTGCTGAATGGAGGCTTCTGCCACCTCATTACACATTCACCACAGAGAGAATGGGACACACACATTCATGCTGACACACCACATACAGTATGGCTTTCACATTAAACTGCACTGTGTGTTCATTGTGTGTCGAGGTTTGGTTAGAGAGGATGTAAATGAGCCATCGATTCTGTCTGTATGTCTGTACGTGTGTGTGTGTGTGTGTGTGTGCGTGCGTGCGTGCGTGCGTGCGTGCGTGTGTGCGTGCGCGTGTGGGTGGGTGGGCGTAAAACAGTACGTGCTAATGTGTGTGTGAGATATAAATGAAGCGCGTCGTGTGTTTCCCAACCTCAGGTCTCTCAGGGACAGCCACTCAGCACAATGAAATAAAAGACAATCTAAAACACATGTCTTTAGACCGCCTACATACACAGCGCAACTCAGCGTGGAGCGTAAAGATGACTGATAGCTCTCCGAGTGTGTGTGTGTGTGTGTGTGTGTGTGTGTGTCTAAGGTATTTGTTGGGTAAGGCAGTGGCAATCTCAGCCTTGACCTGTTTGTGTAATCTGGTGTATTTATAAAAAAGCGTTTCTCAGCGTACATTACTCACACTGGAGCCAGATTTATAGAGGAGTGTTTTTATTGTGACATTTAGATGAAACGTGTTCATAACTAGTTCTAATTTATGTCCGTAGTGTTTACATACAGTCAGGTGTTGGCGAAAAGGCACAGTGTTTTTACAGGGTTGCATTTTATTGGTGTTTTAAAGCTTCAGTAGGCAACAATTTTTTGGCATCATTGGGCAAAAATTCCAAAATAACCTTTCAGCATATTGTAATTCGAATCGATTAACCTCTTAAAAAACCGACGGGCCGCAAATCTTTCGGAGGTTGTAGGTTGAGTGAAACAACAACAAAAAATGAAACAAGAAAACCTAAGGAATCCATTGGTACCAACAATGTCAGGAGGAGGTTAAATAAAATAACGCTCCAAACTTACACTAAATTCTGACGAGGAAAAACTGGCATGGCCATTTTCAAAGGGGTCCCTTGACCTCTGATCTCAAGATATGTGAATGAAAATGGGTTCTATGGGTACCCACGAGTCTCCCCTTTACAGACATGCCCACTTTATGATCACCACATGCAGTTTGGGGCAAGTCATAGTCAAGTTAGCACACTGACACACTGACAGCTGTTGTTGCCAAGTTATGATTTGAGATTATTTTTTATGCTAAATGCAGTACCTGTGAGGGTTTCTGGACAATATTTGTCATTATTTTGTGTTGTTAATTGATTTACAATAATAAATATATACATATATTTGCATTTCAATGCAGTGCATTAATTTGCGATTAATCATGATTAACTATGGACAATCATTCGATTAATCGCGATTCAATATTTGAATCGATTGACTATATATTGTATATGTGTGTATATATAGAGAGTAAACGAAACCAAATCATTTTTATTAGTGTTAATATGGAATTTGAATTAGATGTAACTACTGGTGATTTACCACAGATCTGGACACTTCTGTGGTTCTCTAAGTGGGAGATATTATAGCTGTCAGACTTTCTTCACACCTGACACTCACAATTAGAGCAGTTTTACCCCACAGGCTGCTTGCAATTAAGGACTGTTGCAATTTGACATGAACTGGCACACCGTCAAAAGTTTAATTGGACATGCATTTTTTTTAACACAAACAAAATATTAATTTCATGTATGGTAAAGGGGAACAGAAGGTAGTGGGAATGGGTTGGGCTCTCTTTACAGTATGAGCAGAGTGTTAATATTAATATAGTATTACTGGATAATATGTGTGGTCTTATTCGTGCAGTGTTTGTGCTCCACAGGGTGCTATATGGGAACAAGATCACTGAGATTTCCAAAGCACTGTTTGAGGGACTATTTTCTCTGCAGCTATTGTGAGTAGACACACACACACACACACACACACACACACACACACACACACACACACACACACACACACACATACACATACACACATACAAAGTTGGAGCTGCAGCTAAGAGCTCACATTCACATCTCATTGATATTCTGCTGAAAAGTGCTTACCTAAAACATTGTCATCAGAGTGGAGACATCGTGATTGAAAGCCATGACCTGTAACATTTGAAACACTCGTTGAAGAATGATAACAGGATAAACCTTCATCCCCCACCTCTCTCTCTCTCTCTCTCGCTCTCTCTCTCGCTCTCTCTTTCAGGTTACTGAATGCTAATAAGATAGCGTGTCTGCGTGTGGACGCATTTCAGGACCTCCACAACCTCAATCTGCTCTCACTATATGACAACAAGCTCCAGACCATCGCCAAGGGGACCTTCTCGTCGCTAAGAGCCATACAAACACTGTACGTACACTAGACACACACACACACACACAGCTCAGTGTACACACAGACCAGACTAAGTGTGAAATTTTGAGCAGTAGCCGGCAATCACAGCAACTGAACAACTGCAGACGTAAACAGAAATCACTATTTTCGGAATAGCGCAGCAGGAAATAATTCAGTCTGAAGAAAAACACTTAAATATTGTTAGAAAAACAATATTGAAATGCATCTTGGATTTTAGTCTCAATAGACAAAAATGTTTTGTTAGCGTGCTCCCACAAACTGACAAACTATCTCCTATAATGCATAGTACATCACAGGCCAATTTAAAACAGTGTCCAAGTATTCAAGGGTGGACTTATCCTTTAATGAATCACATTTTACTCTTTAAAGGTGCTAAATTCGATATCCAGAGCATTAATATAGCAGCAAACAACTATTTGCTATGTAAAGATGTAGTGGAGTAATGTCTACCTGAGCAGAGAATGAAGTCGCTCTCTCTCTGTCTGTGTGTTGTAATCTGAGTTTCTCCGTGCTTTGTTGACATGGCCGGGCCGGCCACGCGTGCTTTTAGTGTATGTTCATGCATGTGAGCGTACCCCACTGGCCCGACGTTTACAGCTGATAACACCGTCCAGACCGACGGCATTGTTGCGGAAGCGTAGCAGCATGTGTTCCTCCACAGCAAAAGTTAGCTCCATCTGCACTTTTGCTGTTGTTTGCACTGTTGCACAGCGAGCAGCCGGCTCACTGTCACCATGTTGAGAGCCGTTCAGAGGCAATAGAAATGCTCCGAATCCCGTATTTAGCATCTTTAAGGACCATAAATTAACAGAAATCAGTTTGCGTACTTTGCCTCACCTCACGCCGCGTTCAGAGATTACATTTTGAAATTCTGTAATTACGTTACTTTACTAATCCCAGTAACACTCATGTGCATTTGCAAGTCATTAAAGAAGTCTTCTAAATGAGTCCAAAATTATTTGACTTTACAGTTCTACAATAAATGTTCGAGTTGCTACACACCTGTCATCCAATCACAAGCACGTTTTTTTTTCTGTGTCCATACCCACATTCAAGAAACAGAACATGTTCACAACTGTATATTGATAGCTCACTTGTGTGTTTTCGTGTGCTCCATGTGTGTGTGTGTGTGTGTGTGTGTGTGTGTGTGTGTGGGTGTATCAGTCATTTAGCCCAAAACCCGTTCATCTGTGACTGCCATCTGAAGTGGCTGGCAGACTACCTGCAGGACAATCCCATCGAGACAAGCGGCGCCCGCTGCACCAGCCCCCGACGGCTCGCCAACAAACGAATCGGACAAATCAAGAGCAAGAAGTTCCGCTGCTCAGGTATGAACACGCGTGGCGTCGTTTCTCTCACATGTACAGACTCCTGCACATGATATTCAAATTAATTCACTGTCCTTTGTTCTCATTCTGTGTCTTCCTGCTGGGATTTTCCCTCAGCCTCTCTTTACTAACCTCAACTCCCTGTTTTCAGCATTTTCTGGCATCTCTCTCTCTCGTTTGACCACACACACACACACACACACACACACACACACACACACACACACAGCCAGTGAGTGCTTTCTTTTAGACTAGCCTTTTGTTATTTTGCTGTTTTTCACTTTCACTCTCTCTGTCTCTGTCTCTCCATTAGCTAGAGAACAGTATTTCATCCCAGGTATTGTACATCGAGCATGTGTGTGTGTGTGTGTGTGTGTGTGTAAGACACTTTTTGGTCCATCACGGCGGATGCTGCATGCTCACACACACTCTCAACACTTGTGTGAGTGACTTGCCTTGACTGACACCTTTTGAATGCCAAGACAATTTCTTTTAATGGTCTAACGTACATCGTAATGCATCACGTCTAACCAGGCACCAGTTAATCACACTCTTGTCCTTGCACTGGGTTTTCGATGGTAACCGTAACCTTGACGATAGATGGAGGAAAACAGTCAAATTAACAAGCTCGGGCCGCTGTCAGCCCGGGCACTCAATGTGAGACTCTGTATAAATGAAAGTGTATTGGTGCAGCGATCACAGAGACTATATTTAATACTAGTCCTCCTCACTTCTTACCACATCTAATGATAGCTAATGTATGAGCGTGTGTCCGCGAGCATCTGTGTCTGTTTCGCCCACTGCAGAACATCAAAAGGTCACGCAGTTACCATGCTCAGAGGGGCGCTGGGAAATATGTAAATCAGATATGCATATGAGATCAGTAGCACGGCTAAAGGCGGTCATTACCACAGCAGCACACAGAGGAGGCATGGTGTGTGTTGGATGAGAGCGAGTGTGTGTGTGTGTGTGTGTGTGAATGTGTGTGTGCTCGCTGCAGTCATTAACTCACCGGGGGGACAGAGGTTTCAAAGCCCAGATAGCACATACGCGGCAAAGCTGAATAATTTAAGAACATTTGCGGTTGAAAAGTTGAATAAACATGTGTTTTATTCTGTGGAACAACCTTGGTATCGCGCCTTGGATCAGTACATCTAAAAGCCTCTAGTTTAATTTGCATCATGTCCCCTATTTCACGCTGTATTATTTTGGATCCTATCTCGTATATTTCTGTTTGAACAAAAACTCTTTTAATTCCAGTTTTATCCCTCCAACCATTTCTGGTTTTAGTCTTGTGGTGATCGAACTGAAGTGATTGATGTCAAAGAATACACAAAACAAAATGATGTGTTTTTGCACTTGTGAGTGTTTAGAGCAGGATAAATTTTATTGTTCATCAGCACGGCACATTTATGTGTGCTTTTTGTCATCTCGCGATCCTCCCTCAAAACGAGTTGGAATCAGTCGTGCTTCAAGCAAAAGATGTGTGTTGGATGAAAGCACCCACCAAATGTCCTGTTATGCCGGCACGATTCTCACTATTCACGTGTCGTCACCCCTTTAAATGAATCACTGCCTGACGACTGAACACGAAAAAATTGCAGCATTTTTTTCTCAGATTTCACCCCTTTTTTTCTCCCTCCTGTTCAAATAAACGAGTGAAACCCCTTCTTCTTTCTCCTACTGCCTCTCTCACACACTCAGGAGTACACCATGTCGGCTGTAAGTAACACACACACACACAAACACACACGATTCTTGCGTCAACTCCGAATCCCTCACCTCTCGTCCTCTGAGCCGGCCTCTGACCTTTGACCTCTACCACCCACAGTGACCTTTGACCCCCCCTGTGACTCCTCTTGTCTGTTTACAAACAACAACAAAATGAATATTCATGCGATTTACATTTTATTGCACAAGGGTTTGTGTATTTTTTTTCTCTTCATGCTGTTCGTGTGTGTGTGTGTGTTTGTAGGTATACATGTACGTGTGTGAGTGTGTGAGTGTGTTCCTAGAAGTCTCTTGCCTTCAGTGCTGCTGTAACTCTCCTCCCACTCCTCTGTAGCTGCTGCTCTGTTCCTGCTCTCCTGTGTTGCGTCTGAGTTTAGATGTCTTTAGATGTTTCAGTCTACTTCCCCTGCTATTTCTTTACTGTACTTTCCACCCCGTCTGATCTTGTTCTCTTCCCCTCCTCTCCTACTCCTCCTCTTCTTCCTTATTATTGCTCCTCTTCTCTCTTCATTCCAAGTGATACATTTCTTCAAGCCAGACGGCTCTGTCTTTCTCCTGCTTCTCATCCCTCATCTTTCCATCTTTCTCCCCCTGGATTCTTCCTCTTCTTATTTTTACCTTACCTCCTCTCATCATTTTCTTTTCCCTCCTCACCTTCTCACCCTTTTCTCTCCCCTCTTCTCTCACTCCATTATTCTCCTCTCTTCTCCACATTACACCTCTCCTCTCCTTTTTGTCCTCTCCTTCCCTCTCCCCTCTTCTCCTCTCTCCTCTCACCTCACCCTTCTCCTCCTTCTCCTTCTCTCTCTCTCCTCTCCTTCTCTCCTCTCCTCTCCTATTCTCTCCTCTCCTCTCCCTCTCCTCTCCTCTCCTTCTTATCCACTCCTCTCCTCTCCTATCCTCTCCTCTCCTCTCCTCTCCCTCTCCTCTCCTCTCACC
>CAKAOI010034302.1:0-10186 GCA_916701655.1 Sebastiscus albofasciatus | reverse complement strand
GAGGGAGGGGGAGAGAGAAAGAGAGAGAGGGAGGGGGAGAGAGAGAGAGGGAGTGAGAGAGAGAGAGATAGGGAGGAGGAAGGAGAGAGAGGAGGGGAAAGAGAGAGGGAGAGAGAGAGGGAGGGGGGGAGGGAGAGCGAGAGTGTCAGATTTTAGCAGCCACTAGAGGTCGTGTTTTAGCTACATCTCATTTTACAGCAGCAGACTCGGTTTAAAGGCGAATTAATAAAAAATCAAAAAAATGTCAAAGCTCATTTAACCACAAAACAGAAAAAGTCAGTTTTAATAATTTGAACTTCGTTAATAACAATCACTTTGACCCACGTTTAGCTAACTGCTAGCCAGTTTAAACGTGACGTTAAAACGTACGTTAGCGCTAGCTTCTGTTAAAATCAATGAAAACTGTAATTTCTTGTTTATAGTTTGCTTCAATACGAATCAGCTACTAGGAGTTGGGAACCAACGCTGTTTAATAAATCATGTTTTCTACATTAGAACCACAGAAGGATTTAGTGAGATAAATAGTCTTTATGTGGAAAAAATAATAAAGTGAAGCATTCTGACAAAACGTCCAGCAGAAACAGCAGAGAGCTCCCGTCCTGTTCCAGCGTACGCCAAGAAGAAGAAGAGCTAAGTGCACTTGACTTCACTCTCAAAGTGAGTCAGTTGGAAGCCCTGAGGAGAAGTATTAAAAAAAGAAGAAGAAGAAGCATAAAAGCAGGTCAGCCTCCCGTGTATTCTCCATATTACAAGCACAACTTGTGTATATCAAAAAATTGGTTTGACCTTTTCTCCACATTCGCTGCTGGAGAGCCCTCTGCCATATAGTCCTACCCCTGAATCAGCTCATATCCTTTAACATTTAGCAGTCATATGAGTTTCAAACGTTGCTTGTCAGGGTTTCTTTGCAGTAAGTGTTAACGTTTTTATGATTTAGATGCCTTAGTTATATGCAATATATTCAAATATATTTAATGTGAGAAAGTGGAGGCAGGACTTAATCTCATATTTTGATTAAAACAAAATGCAAATTTTTCAATAACACCTGGTTTCAGTCACAAACCTTCAAAGACGTTGAAGGAATACCCAGGCTGGTAGAAACCAACAAAGAAGACTAGACTGGGGAGCAGTGGTGGAAAGTAACTAAGTATATTTACACAAGTATTAAGTAATATTTCTAGGTACTTGTATTTCCAGTTTTATACTCCTACTCCACTATATTTTAGAAGCAAATATTGTACTTTTTACTCAACTACATTTATTTCACAACATCAGTTAGTTACTACTTGGTATATTTCAGATTATTAATACAAAATATAAATCAACTAATACATTATGATGTATTATTAAGGAATAATCCACACCCACCAGTATAAAGAAATTAGCCCCACGTTTACCAGCTGCAACATTAAAGTGATGTAGCCATATAACCCAATGATGTAATAAATGGGACATTCTGAATAATGAGTACTTTTACTTTTGGTACTTTAAAGGTAGTGTGTGTAGGATTTGGCGTCATCTAGTGGTGTGGTTGCAGATTGCAACCAGCTGAGTACCCCTCTGCTCACTCCTCCGTTTCCAAGTCTGCGGTAACGTGAGCTGTCGAGTGTAAAACCGTGGTAACGCCAAAGAACGTATATTGCCAAGAAATGAAAGTCAATTTTTCACTCCATTGCAACATCAGCGCCCAGCAGCAGAGCTTCGCATCCGCCATTTTGGACTGAAAGTGACTATCAGACGCCAGTTAAACGTCCGTCAACAAAGTACCGTAAAGAAGTAAAACAAAATGATTTCTATTCTATTGTCATATTTAATGTCTCTACCGAAATGGCCTGTATTTGAACAATAAAAATATTATAAATGTAATAAGTGTTTCAGTCCAAAATGGCTGCAGCAGCTGTTGTCAGCAAAACATGGGAGTTTCGTCTCTTTGCTTCTATACTCTTTCGTAACGCCGTTCGCCTTGCTCAGAGGACATCCTCACCATAATAACACTACTTTAGGAGCAACGGATGTCAGATGGAGGCTGGCGGTACCACGGTTTTGCGATCTGCACTTTACCGCAGTTACCGCAGTTTCACAAGCGTGTCGGAGAACTACAGTGGCCTTCAGGTAACATAAATACGTGAAAATCTCTCTTTAGAGCTATTGCTGGCTCGGTTTGTCCGTTCTGGGCTACTGTAGAAACATGGCGGACTCCGTGAAGAAGACCTGCTCCTTGTGTAGATATAAACGGCTCATTCTAAGCTAACGAAAACATGATTCTTAGTTTCAGGTGATTAGACACTTATGAAAACATAGTTATGAATATTATATTCTATTTCTGCCAATAGATCCCCCAAAATGTTGCGCACTGTTCCTTTAAAGGGACTGTTTGTAACTTCTTACACGTATAAATCAATCTGGGTCGGTGTCCCATGCGCACTCACGTGTGGCTACGCTGGTTAGAATCAGACTCCAACACAAACTACACGGAAGCACCAAAGTTCTATCTTTTGAAACCCGTCTGTTAAACAGTGTTGGCCGTGGTCGGAGGACGCGGGGGAGACCGTAGCTTTGGTCTCCAGGGCCGGAGTCTCTGCTGTACTCTGCTCCTCTGCTCCTCTGCCTACCTGCCTTCACTCACACACCGCACTCGTTCTCGCTCTCTCGCTCCACCTCACGTGCATACGCACACACTCCACACTGCAGGAGAGTCAGTTTAGCTCTGAGAATATCTAGTGAATGTTCAGTGGACGTTTGTGCAGAAATAAATGCTGCAGCTCCTCCAGACCAACAGAGGTTTCCCGTGTCTTGTGAAGTGACGGGGCTCCGCAGAGAGAAACGTTACCGCCTCCGACCAAAACTCCGGTGTCTCCCCTGTTCCCTCCGGCCGCGGCCGGGAGGCTGAAGGAGGAAAAGCCAACACTAGGATCAGCAGTGATTCATGGAAAGACCTTGGTCTGGTCAGCTAACATTACTGCCAAGCAGCTGAAATATAGAGTGATATTGTGGTTCTAGCTGACGTGTGTCGCCTCACTGTTTTGACAGATGCTCGCTCACATTCAGGTAGCGCGTGCACACGGGTGAGCGCGAGCAACAGGACGCTGACTTTCGTTGACTTAACGGCCACAGGTGTCGCTGTTAAAAAGCATTTCTGATTCTTACAAACAGTCCCTTTAAATAAGTTATATTTTGATGCCATGACTTTTAATTAAGATTTTGAATGCAGGACTTTTACTTGTAACTTGGAGTATTTTTAAATTGTGGTATTTTAAAAGATCTGAGTACTTCTTCCACCACTACTGGGAAGTGGCATGATGCAAAGAGTTGATCAGTCTGATCAGTAGTGGTAGTAGTGGTAGTAGTAGTGTGAGCAGCAGCAGCAGAAGGGCTCCTTTAAGTCTCCTGTGGGAGGAGCAGTCTGAGCTGCAGAAGCGCTTCTCTTCCTGTCTGTCACATGAGAGGCGTTTCTTTCTACACATGTCAGAATGTCACTTTTTAGGTGAAAGTATCTTCTGCATCGGACACAGTTTAGATTGAACCCTGAACCGATAAGCTGTCACTGTTTCGTGCAACTCGTTTATTACAAATAATGGCGAACTGCGTCAAAAACGTCGCGATATTTGGATCCACGGGAATGACCGGGCTGGCGACTCTACCGCTGGCTGTGGCTGCAGGTGAGCAGGATACAATAGATATAGAATAGAAATAGAATAGAATAGAATATGTATGCATGTATCAGTGCCTTCATGCTGGTCAAACTGTAGGGGTCAAAGGGTAGGATAAACGTGAGTTCAGGGAGTCCTCTGTCATGTGAAGGTCTAATATATAATCAATCAATAAGTTGATCAGCTGATCTGCAGTACTGGTTAATAATAGCTTTACATCACGTGATTGATTATAAATGAGTCATAATAAAATAAAAAAGTTTAGGCTTCACAGTGTCATGTTCTGCTATGTATTTAGAGCTGAGCATTAATAATCAATATAATATCAATAAGGTGATATGAGACTATAGATGGGATTGTGCTCATCTATTACACAGCTTAATTTAGTGTTAGTTTAGTTTAGTGAGATAAGTCATAACATCCACATCACTATTGTTTTCTCAAACTTTCCTTTTGTGTAAATGTCTTTTGAAAACAGTAGTAAAACATTTTATTATATTCATATCAATGTATTTGGTCAAAACTATTGACTAAAACTACTTAATGTACACGTTTGAAGATAAATACATACATAAATAAATAAATAAATACAATTCAAGGGGGAACTTTTTTCTCAATCTCATGTTAAATTTTCGGTTTTTTTTATTGATAAATTCACATTGGATTAATTGATTAGTTGTCAACTATTTAATTAATCACCAACTATATCGATAGTCGATAAGAAAAAATGGTAAAAATTCCAGCTGAATATTTTCTGTTTTCTTTCCTCCTCTGTGACGGTAAACTGAATATCTTTGAGTTGTGGACAAAACAAGACATTTGAGGACGTCATCTTGGACTTTAGGAAACACTGATCTACATTTTTCACAATTTTCTGACATTTGATAGACCAAACATCAACAAAATAATCAACAGAATAATCAACAATGAAAATAATCAATTGTTGGATTGAGGCTTAAACCGTCAGTCCCTGCTGTCATTTGCTCCACCATTAGTTGGGATTCCCCCAAAGATTTTCAAAAACATAAACTGTCTATAGACAGACCAATATGCACTCGCACAAACACATTATGTCACCTGATTAATTTGATTTATCAGCATTTTAATTTCCTTCCTCCTTACCCTGAGGCAAAAAAGCTCTTGAGTCATGTTAGACGTTACAGGTCAGCATTTTGCTGAGTCACACCAGGCTGTGACACAGAGAGCTGATAGTAGAAGCTGTTCACTATCTGGCCTGTACAGGGAGGGTGGGATCATCATCGCTTCTGGAAAACACTCTTTCATTCTAACGCCAGTTTGAAGAAGTTGGAATCATGTCGTCCTGTTGAATTTTAATACCAACCTTTGCCATGTTGCAATGACAAGTGACAGTTTCAGTGTGAGGGTTGCCAAGTTTCAGTGTGAGGGTTACCAACCAGATGAAATTGTCGGATAGTAGTTACTATTAGGGCTGCAACTAAAGATTATTTTCATTATCGATTAATCTGCCAATTATTTTCAAGAGTAATAATTCATCATCATTAATGTCAGAGAATAGTGGAAAATGTCCATCCAAGTTTCTCAAATATAAAAACAAAAAAGCAGGAAATCTCCATATTTGAGAGGCTGAAAACAGCATTTTCTGCCATATTTGCATGAGAAATTACTTTAACGATTAATCAATTATCAGAATAGTTGCAGATTATTTTTCTGTTGATCGATTAGTCGACTAATCGTTGCAGCTCTAGTCGTTATAAAGTGATTCTCATTCGCTCACTTCTCCTTCATCTTTTTCGTGATGAAACTGTGATGAGATCCTGCAGGATGCAAAGGAGAAATCACATGAATTCAGGAAGTATAACTTAAGGGTTAACAGACGCGCGTGTTCCCTGAAATGTCATTAGGCTACATTATCATTACAGATACAACTGTAGTTTTCAGACAGTTATTGGGTGTGTAGGAGTATCACTGTGATGATGGTGTGAGTAGCTGTGCTGGTCTGTCTCATTTCCATGTTTCCTCTGTCAGGATACAATGTGACGGTGCTGGTGCGTGACCCTGCCAGGCTGCCTGCCGACCACAAGGCGGCCAGAGTGGTGGTGGGAGACGTGCTTAATAAAGAGGATGTGAAGAAGACCATGGAAGGCCAGGACGCTGCTATCATCGTCCTGGGCACCAGGAGCGACCTCAGTACGTCTCCACAGTTTGATACACAACCAAGCAAACGTTATAAGAGAAGAAAACAAAATGCATCTTATAGGCAAAGAAAAACTTGAATTCCTAAACATTTCCTACATTTTTTATTGCTTAATTTGCATGTGCTTTTTGTATTCTTGTATTCTTTGATTTCCATGCACGCTTTGGATTTGTCTACGTGGGTTTTGAATTTGCTGTCCTGAAGTTGCAGCATTCCTTTTACTGTTGTTGCTTTGACCTTTTCTCACATGTTTACAACTCTGTACATGTTTTCCTTGATTGTAAAAGTTTCCTTGCCTTGTTAAAGTTCACGCTGCCTTACATAACTGACCATGTTCACCTTACACAAGGAGGATTGTAGGTTTTAATGGTGTAATAATGTAAAACATTCACTAGAGGTCGCCATAAGACTTTTACAACATACAGCATACTATGTGACACAATCTGAAACACACTGTATATAAAAAAGGTGGACTTTATTTATAGAAAGTAGCAACACTATAATAGAAAATGCTTCATTTACAGTAAAAGTCCTGCATTAAAAATTCACACTTCATGTGTTTTCACATATGTACTTTACTGTGTATTAAAAGAAAGGCTTTCTGAAATACAGTGGAGCAAATGTACCATATAGTGTCACCCAGTGGAAAAGTGTCAGTGTCTCAAACTATACTCAACTTTTGAATATATAGTTATTTTCCACCTCAGTTTGAGTCTGTGATCTGATCTGTGATCTGATTTGTGCTCATCAGGCCCGACCACCATGATGTCTGAAGGCACTAAGAACGTTCTTGAAGCCATGAAGGCTCGTGGGATCAGAAAAGTGGTCGGCTGCATGTCAGGTACAACTCACTGTTTATAACAATCATAACAGAGTGGATGAGGTGGTCAAAAGTTCCTTGAAATATACTTTGTTCAGTCTTGTTTAAGCTTCTGTTGGCTTCAGATGAGCTGTGCATTTTAAGAGAAGTGTATTTGTAATAACATCTGTATCCTGATCCCTCTCAGCCTTTCTGCTATGGGATCGCTCCAAAGTGCCGCCCCGTCTGGTTGCAGTGACCGAGGACCATGAACGGATGTACGCCGTGCTGAAGTCATCGGGGCTGGACTACGTGGCCGTCATGCCTCCTCACATTGGTGGTCAGTAGGAAATTTATTCCAAACAAAAGTGGAAGAAAACTTTCAAAACTATCCTGGCATAAAGTGCTGCAGTCAGACAATCTGATTAAATCTATTTGGGATTAATGGATGGCAAATTGCACTTTTTATGAATTACACACAAGTTTTGTCATTAAAACCGTGAAGTTTTAATAATTAAATTAACATTTGAGACTGTCTCTAGACATTGCTTTGCATGAATTTGCTCCAAAGCAAAGTTAAAGAATAACATTAAAAGGCAAAATCGAACTAATTACCAGCCAGTGAGGACATCAAACCTTTTTTTATAGCATAATTGTAGAATCTGCAACTGCAGATTGAGAGAGCTTTAATGGGTTTTCTTATATTTTATATAAGTTTCTGGTAGGGCTGCGCAATATATTGATATTATATCGATATTGTCTTAGATTTTGGATATCGTAATATCGTAAAATGGCATAAGTGTTGTCTTTTTCTGGTTTTAAAGGCTGCATTAAAGTAACATGATGTAATTGTCTGAACTTACCAGACTGTTCTATCCACATTACTGATGATTATTTATCAAAAATCTCATTGTGTAATTATTTTGTGAAAGCACCAATACTCAACCCTACAATATCGTCACAATATCAAAAGTATTGTGATATTTGATTTTCTCCATATCGTCGAGCCTTAACTTTTTGTTCCTGTCTCCCTCCAGGCGACCTTCCTCTGACGGAGAGCTACCTGGTGGAGGAGAACATGCTAAAAGGAAGAATGATCTCTAAACACGACCTGGGACACTTCTTCGTCAAGTGTCTGTCCACCTCAGAGTGGGACAGAAAGACTGTCGGAGTGTGGGGAGAGTATAAATAATCACCTCTGATGCCCTGCGGACAGTGAAGGGGTTTAAATCTCTTCCTGATTCTTAATTTCTACCAAAAAACACTGAAGAAAAAATACTTGCTTATGCTGAGACTTGGAGATAAATGAAGAAATAATGTCTGTGTGGATTCAAACTACTAATGCTTCCCAGCTACTGCTTGGCGTTGTTTTATTTTTATAGTAATTTCTTTTTAGCTGCACAGAGGGTACATTTTAAAACAAGTGCCAAACCTGTACCACTGCTTTAGCTGTTTACATTTCTGTCTTTTCATATGAACAATCTTTACATATTGAATGTTTAGTTTCCTAGCATTGAACATGTCATCATGTGATGCCTTCTGTCACTGCTCTGATGTACAGTTGGCCTGTTTTTTATAGCTGTTGGAAATAAAAGACTTTATTGTACGAAACGTTGTGCTGAAAGACTTAAATATCATGTGAATGAGCAGAGCTGCAGGCTATCTGTTGCTGGAGTGACAAACCAACAACAACGATAATAATTGTATTATAGTATCTCTATTCTGATAATCAGATACTTAGATTGTTGTTAATATTGGTTAAAGTAAGTCAGACTAGTTGTGTCTAAAAGGTCCCATCTTGTAAAAAGTGAGATTTTCATGTCTTTTACATTATAAAGCAGGTTTAAGTGCTATATAAATACCGTTAAACTATCAAAACGCTCAATATACGGAGAAATACACACAGCCTGTACTCCGAAACTGTGCGTTTGAAACAAACTGGATTTCTGTCCATTTGTGATGTCACAAATATACAATTATAGATCATTACACGGTTTTAAACATTCTAAATGTGTCCCAGTTTATTTCCTGTTGCAGTGTATGTGAATAACATCAACTGACAGGAAGTAAACATGGACCCAAACTGTTGCCTAGCAACGCAATACCGTTGAAATGCACTAAAACGGAGCGTTTCAGACAGAGAGGGTGAATACAGGTATATTCAGGCAGACAGTACGAGGAAAATAAAGGTTTTTTTGAACATTACAGCATGTAAACATGTTCTAGTAGAAACACAAAATACAAATATGAACCTGAAAATGAGCACGATATGGGACCTTTAAACTACAGGTAAGAAGTAGCTCTTACACAGGTAGATCACTGTGAAAGGGCCAAGGTGGCATCCTGGCAGGAAGCATTTCAGTGTAAAGCACCCAGAGGTGGAAGAAGTACTCTGTTACTAGTAGAAGTCCTGCATTCAAAATTTGACTTAATTAAAAGTACAAAAGTATTAGCAGCAAAATCAAAGTAGCAAAAGTAAAAGTAGTCAATAGACCTCAGGCAGTCAGATGAGTGACATTTGTTACATGATGTGTCGGAGCTGTTGTGCAACTCCCGCTGACAAAAATATGTGTCCAGTGGCCTGAGGGCAGGCAGCATAATACCGGAAACATGTCATATTTTCTTTCAAAATAAAACCGTCATTTTTTAGGATAGAGACCATGTCTGGCTGCATCCTTTTATAGGTTAGTATGACATTGCTCGGATGAGATTACTATAAGCTAATATTTTCCCTTGATGTAGTCTTTTCAAAATGTCATAATTAAAGTCTCCCATCACTCAAAAATGTGTTTTGTTTATTGTTACTTCACTCAGATTTTTTAGTTTCACTGTGCAGAGCTTGGTACCAGAAGACTGTTTTCACATTCAATGAGGAAAGTATATCTGTGAGTTTAACACGTGCACGCACCAGCAGGATTTATGACAACTAGTTTGGAAGCCAGTCGTGGTCCAAGATGCAATTTACACCAGTATGATGTGGAAAGTTGAAGCACAAATAGACTTTACAGTGAAAAAGGAGAGATCTTGTGTCCAATACTTTAACTTTTGAATTGAAATGTGTATATTCATAGATTCTGGATTTTTGAACGAGGGAGAAGTAGATGAACCACAAGATAAGATAAGATAAGATAAGATAAGCCTTTTTCAGACTTTTTTATTTATTTATTTATTTATATTTACCTTTTTCAGACATTGTTTAGACTTTCGTTTCCCAACATTTTTCCAACATTTTTTTTCAAACTTTTTTTTCAGACATTTTTCAGACTTTTTTTTTTACAACATTTTTCCAACATTTTTTTTCAAAGTTTTTTTTCCAGACAATTTTTTTTTATGGACTTTTCTTCAGACCTTTTTCTGACATTGTTTAGACTTTTGTTTTCAAACTTTTTTCAAACCTTTTTTCCAACATTTTTCAAACTTTTTTTCAGACTTTTTTTTTTTTTGACCTTTTTCACACATTGTTTAGACTTTTGTTTTCCAACATTTTTCCAACATTTTTTTTCAAACTTTTTTTCAGACAATTTTTTTACGGACATTTTTTCAGACTATTTTTTAATTTTT
>CAKAOI010034299.1:0-17467 GCA_916701655.1 Sebastiscus albofasciatus | reverse complement strand
ACATTTAATATATATATATATATATATATATATATATATATATATATATATTAAAGTAAAGAAAGCATTTAGCAGATATCAGCTGACAGGAAGTAAACATGAACCCAAGCTGTTGTCTAGCAACGCAATTCCATTGAAATGTGCTAAAACAGAGCGTTTCAGACAGACGGTGAATACAAGTATATTCAAGCAGACAGTATGAGAAAAATAAAGTTGTTTTTTTAATATTACAGCATGTAAACATGTTCCAGTAGAAACACAAGTACAGTCCCAGTACCTTAAAACTGTCTTTCAACTCTTCTTAAAAAATAAAATTGTGCATGTGCAATATGTACCGTTACCTGTACTGTACAGTGTGTTCACGTTTTTAAATAAGGTCTTTTTTTAACACTTAAAGACTCTGCAGCAACAACAGCTTACTGTCACATTTGCTGTTGCATCATCTTTCAGTGTGCAGCTCTTCACTGGGGCACATGGCAGGCCCTAACATTTAATTGTGCACTTCATTATCTTTGGAACAGTCTTAAGAGTAGTGAATGGCCACAGATGATCATTAAAGGAGAAGATAATGTTCCCTATCACCGGTCAGAGCAACTGAACTCACTGCGTGGCGGTTGGCGGAGACGTTGCCCAAGTGTGTCCTCATTATTCTCTGATTACGTGAGTGTTCGTCAGTACTTGTGAGAGTGTGCTTTTGAGAGTTTGTGGAATATTTTATGATTAAACAACTGTATGTCACCTTAATTTTTCTCCTTTAATGATTTAAGTCTGTGATTCTCAAAGTGGTGATTCTATATATTGTATATTTGCGACATCACAAAATGTCTCAGTGAATTGAGCGTTTCAATACTTTCATATGGTATTCATATAGCACTTAAACCTGCTTTATAATAATAAAAAAAGAATGAAAATCTCACTTTTTACAATATGGGATTTTTAAATTGAAGCACTTACTGAAAGCTTTAGAAAGGTATAAGTTTGAATGTCTGGATTTATTAAGACTTTGCCAGTCTTTATTACTGTTCATTTTCAGAAAGCTTTTAAGATAAATTACCTGAAATGTAGGCACATTTCCCCACTGAGGGACTAAAAATGATAATCTCATCTTATTTTATCTTAACATGATTCAGTTTCTTTCTGTTCATCACTATGAAACTGAATTATTTAAGTTAAAAAGTCCTTGGAAAATGTTCTCTCCTGTATGGGGTCCCTGTCCCTAAAAAGTCTGAGTACCCCTGATTTAGGTTATCTGAGTTCAGGGTGGATTTTCAAGCTGTACAACCCACAGGGTGATGCATCCTACAGTGACACTCTGCGACCAGGGCTCCGGTCCAAATATCTGTATTAAAGCAGTGGCTGGAGAAAATGAGAGAGAGAGCTCCACACTGTTGCTTACAGCTGAGATAACCTCCCCTGCTGGTTTGAGAACAATGCTCCATCACGGAGGCAGCTGGAACAATGACGTGACCTTTGAACCTCAGCCAGGGCCTGATCAAATGGTGGATTCGCTGATTAAATATTTATCAGCTCCAGGCAATTACCCCACATCTGTCTGGCTGTTTGATGGTCACTGTAAAACTGGTTGTTGATCATCAACAAAGAAGTTCCCTTTCTTAGAATGAAACTCTAGAAACCAGTTGGCTTTATGTAACCATTCAAATCTTCTGTGATTTTGCCCCAAATAGTTATCAGTCAAGAAGTCCCTCAATTTAAGCAGTTTGAAAATATCCCTAATTTTTAGATTCTCCAAATTTATTCGCACGTTTTAAATGTTCTTGTCGCTCGTCGTAATAATTGAGTTGCCTTTAGTATCAGGAAACATACAACCTTAGCAAATGTCTTGCCATCTAGGTGGTTTGTATTGATAACAATTACAACGGCAGTAATATATAGACGGCCCCGTGTGGATGCTGAATCAACTTGGTGACATGCAAAGCAGTCTCAAAGGTTGATGTTCCAGATAAGTGTAATTTATCTGACGAGGCCTGCTTCACTCCTACAGTCAGCAACTCTGAGCTCAGAGCAGTTTAGACTGCGTAAACCACATACCTATGGTGCGTCAGTGGCTGTTTGATTCAAGCATGATTTTGATTTTACTGACAAATGGGCACTATATGTGTTTTTCTAATTGGTGTCAGACAAATGGCTTGAGTTGATAACGTCAGCCTGAACCCAGAAGCAGGAATAGACGTAGGTGACAGCTCCGTCACCCCTCTGTCTGCACGGCCTCATCAAGCTCAGTTTGGCTCCCGCCCATAAAAATGTAAAGTGAGTGAGTTTGTAGGCAGGGGTTGAGAGTGAAGAGAGACACCACGGTGGCAAATGATAAATAACAAAGGCAAATGGAAGTAGAGAAATACAAAGAAGGGTCAAAGGAAATGCTGCAGACCGTCACAAAGGGAAATTTGTTTTATGGTTTACACTCCTGAAAAATTAAAATTCACAAATGTTATAAAATCCAACAAAACAGCCCTGCAGTAAATGCAGGAAAGGAATGTTGAGCTTTTGTTGAGACTCACTGAAAAATACAAGCTCACTTGTACCATAAACAGGCACATAATGAGACCACATGCGGCTCATTTGTTCCACCACGTAGGTGTACTTTCTGATAGTCTGAGGTACTGTAGTAAGCAGAAGGGTTTTTCCGAGATCAAAAGCATTATTGGAGAGAGGTTTGTTAATTTCCACCCAATTCGGTAGTTACAGTCAGTTATGGCGGCACACTGAATGGATTACAAGGTAGTTAGCCTATAGAAAAAGCATTATCTTGGATAATGTTCTTATACTGCTTTTAATTCGCTGTGGTGAACTTGTTTTAACTGAGAGTAAAGTCCTTTTGTGGTGTCAGTTGCCTTGAATGTCATATAATGTGTGCGACTGTATATGATTTGGATTCTCGCTGCCGTATCTTTCTGCTTTCTGTTGCACAAGATATGAACTGGACATGTTGCAATCGCTCAGAGCTCAAAGTATTGACAGTGCAAGATTGTGAGAGTGATGGCATTCAGAGAAAAGTGCATTGACTATATCGGCTACTGTAACTATTGTGCTGTATATGCAAGAAACACAGTCAGGCCAGTCTCTTGGTTACAGATGATTGCCTCTGACCACTGAGGACAATGATTAACCTTGCTCCTAATAACCCCAGACTACTTCACTCTGCAACAGACTCTTTCTGCAGACTTATTTCTACAGCACATTAATGCACAAGTATGACTGAAAATGTGTCACCTTCTCTGCTTTAAAGGGGAATTCATACATGTTATTCCTGTGGTCTAAGACAGTCCAAAAATATTAGTAAACATGAACAACTCTCTCCCAAATCCAAAAACTAGAGTGATAAAACTCAACCTTGTCATGTCATAGAGTCCATAGACAACAGGTGTGTTCCAATCACCTAGTAGTTCACCGCAATAGAGAGCTGAAGTCCCGCCCCTTCCGGTGGACCACCATGGGACCTTATTTCGGAAAAGATATGAACGGTAGTCAACGGCGAGTAACAAATATTTTTTTGATCCCGTTTTAATTGCGCCCTGAATCACACATATGATGTTTGTCAATTTAAAACGTAATTTTGCAAGTCAAGAAAGTCACAGTTTGTTGTAAAACTGATGAAATATAAGACTGTGAAAGTACGTAATTAGAAAGACGACACACCCAAAAGTCGTGTAAGTGACGTCTCTCTCTCTCTCTTTTGCTGAAGTTACGATGTCTGTGTGTTTCGTACTGTGATGTACTCACACCAGCAACGGGTCTTGATCGTTCTTTCGCTTCCCGGCTGATAAAAAGGCCAGGAGTCGCTGGATAAAACACATCAGGTCAGATAACGTTTTATTTGTGCGTGGTCGTAGCTAAGTTATCTAGCTAGCTAGTGTTGGTGACGTATATTGTGCGAGACAAGAGATGTAGTTCACTGAGCGGTTTCACATAAAACTAAATACTACGACAAACTGAGACTTCCTTGACTTGAAAAAAATATGTTTTAAATTGACAGACATCATACGTGTGATTCATGGCGCAATTCAAACGGGATCAAAAAAGTGATTTATCTCTCTCCATTGACTACTTTACATATTTATTCTAAAATAATGTCCCATGAGGTCCACAGGAAAGGGCGTGACTTTGCCTCTCTATGGCATCACGTGATGGACACAGAAGTTGTAATTACACCGTTTTGCTACAATGTAAATTTTATAAAGGCCTTTACTTCTCTGGTTTCTGGTTTTGAGAGTGATATTCACAAATATTGACAGAAATAACACATTGAAATTCTTAATTTAGGTGGTGTTCCCCTTTAAGTAAAACCTTTAGTTACTGAACTGACTTTATATCATTCTTTTTTCTAATAAGGGAAATTAATTATATCTTATTGGAAATCTCAAAAGAATAGACATGAACCTTTTGATGGACATTATATGACAGGTGTGACAGAAGACATCATAGTACCTATATGATATACGCATATATCTGTATAATTAGAGATAACTTTGATCATTCCTATTCCTCAAATTACATAAAGCCATGGTGGCAAAGTCCACTGGTGCTAGGACAACAAACAACAGCAGGGCACACACACACCACTCTTTGACCTACAAATCATCATCACCATCCCACACACACACACACACACACACACACACACACACCAGCGACAAACTTTGTTATCTGAGATAAGTCTGTCTTCATACACTGTTCTCCACTGATTACTGTTTACAGTACTTTCGTGGTATTGTGTGGGTCTGTGTGCATGTGAGCACATGATATTCATAATTTAGTGACGGCAGATTGAATGAGATTACATTTGAGAGAGTCGATCGATCGCAATGAGTCACTGTCTTCTGTTTGTTCTTGTTTGTTTCTCTTGGCAGCGCTGGGACTGTCAATAATGTGACTTTCCTGTCCCACACACTCTTCTGTAACAAATGGTAGGCCTATGCAAGAAAACGACTGGGAGGAGGGGGTCAACCTGAACTGTTGTTTGAAATGTATGCTGCAAAAAATGTAGAAAATAAAACAGTACCCAGTACAGACCCCTGCGAGATACCGTTGTGCTGGGAAATTTGAACCATTTTCTATGTAGCCTATTTACTTTTCCTTCAGTTTATTCCCATTCTTTCCACCAATGTTCCCAGCTCTGCCGTCTCTCTACTTTTTGTTTGATATTGTCTTGTCACCCCTTCACCTTTTTGTCTTCTTTTCTTCTTCTTTTGACTTCCCCAGTTTAGTTTTCAGAAAATGTATGTTTAAATATGCAAATGAGGTATTATCTTATCAAATATGTGCAAATTTTCACACATTTCCAGAACAGAAATCTGAACATTGGATGAAGCCAGGTTCAAAATTGTTGTTTCATTTTGTTGACATATTAGAGTCAAAGGTTTTAACAGTGGATATCTCTTTGTATCACTCCATAAATCAGAAAATATTGTCAAAAGCCATTAAAAAAAACAATTTTCGCACTGATTTTAGGAATAAAGTGTTGTATAAATCAGGCTATGAATGATATATGAACAAACCGCTCCGTAAAATCCTTCAGAATATAGATAGGAATGAAACTGGAAGGTCAGTGTTACTGAAGAGGAGATTTCTGACTCGGAGTGAGAAAAAAATTATTTTGAGAAAATACATAAAGATGTATAGTAAAATTCAATACATTTTAGACACTAGAGGTGAATAGGTTAAACATTTTTAACTAAAAGACATCACCATGAAACTTACCCAGTTGATTACTTACATTAAGACAATAATTCTCTGAAGTTTTCTTAAATGTTATGTTTAAATATGCAAATGAGGCATTATCTAAAGCTAACCTTTGGTGGATTTAGGAGAAATCTACAGACACAAATAGACAAAGTAGTAAAATAAACACCTAAATGTGTAGTTTGGATGTTTTCTTTCCACTAGTCTAAAAGAAGACAAGCAAAATTCAAAATCTCAAAATTAACCAGTACATGAAAAATAGTTTTTTTTAACCATCTTCAAGGCTCCGTCTCCACACCGAGTTGTTTATGAGCAGCTTGGCTAAAGCACGAATGAGAAACACTTTTATCAAGCTGAAAAGAAAATGCTAAGCTATCCCAGAAGTACCACCATGTCCTAAAATAACGTGGTGAATTTGCTGCTAAGAAATGTTGGGTACTTAAACTAAAGTTACAGTGCATTTATGATACTGATAATGTAAAGCAAATCTGTGTGTGACTGTGAGTGTGTGCTGAGCCATGTCCTCCCAGCAGGTGACCATTGAACTCTCAACCCAGTCGTCCTGCTGATGGAGATGGCAGGGGGCTGAGGTCCACCTCCACGGAGACACACAACCCTCACACCTCCACCCCCGCCCCTCCTCCACACATCACCCGAGCACTATAAAAAGTCCGCTCTGGCTGAAGTTGTTCAGTCTCATCACGAACTCCACTAGGTAAGGCAAGAAGCTGCTGTGGCTCTTTACTGGGACGTAGAATAGGTAGTCAGACAAGAGCTGGATGACTTTTTCCATCTGTAAACTTTGATGAAGTTGTGTCAAAAAATAAGTTTCTCTGTCAGGAAGGGACGTTTTGGTGTTAACTTTTAATTGTGATTTATTTCATTTAAATTAATTGTATGCTGTTTAGCCTGAGGTGATATTTTAGCAGTTATCTTCACTTCAAGAAGATAAAGACAACCGCAAATTTAAGGATTGAGATGTTCTTTGAGCTCAGAGAGACGACCTGGTATTTCTACGACATGTGTTTTACTGTAAAGAAATGGGATTACATAGCAATCCAGAGCTAATCAGTTTAAGTGTCTCCTTTATCCCTAATCTACCCAGATTACAGGTTCTTTTTCAGCCATATGTTTAGTGTCAACTCATTTGAACCAATTCAGGGATGTGTGTTAAAGCGTTCTTACTTTTAAGCCTGCTCATCTGACCTGAGATTAAAGACTTACTGGATTAATGGGTTTCCATGTTTTAAATTGTTCATTCCTTTGTGCAATTTAAACAAACTCCTTTAACTGTGAGTGCCTCTTTTTCCACTCTAGACCACCATCATGAAGGTTTTGGCTCTCGCTCTCGTTCTGCTGGCTGTCGGTGAGTACCATACGCGCCGTTAAGGGAAATGCTTAACCCTGCATTTACAGCTTTGTTTAGCCAGTATATGAATTTTACATCTAAAATGTTTTTTATATATTTTCTTCTTCCTTTCCTCTTCAGGCGCTCATGGCGCTTCCATAGAGACTTCAGAACTTGGTACGGTGGACCATATCCGGTCTTTTATGGATGGATTTATGAACAATTTAAAGGACAGCATCATAATGGCCCTGAACCAGCTCGAAGGCCCTGAGTACGAAGAGTTAAAGTAAGGCCATCTCTTCAGTCAGTCCCACTTTCTGTAATTGATACTTGCTCTGTCACTGATGTGTTTATTTAACCTAAACTCTGTTCCCTCCCAGGCCCAACCTGATTGCGCACGTTGAAAACCTGTTCGCACGTATCACGGCTCTGCGGAACTCTGCCGCCCCCGTCACTGACAGCATCCTCGCCACCCTCGCCGACGCCACCCTTGACTTCCGTAACAGTGTCTGGGCCGATATTGAAACACTGAAGACCAATCTCGAGCCCAATCGTGTTGCGCTGCAGGCGATCATCGATAGGCACATCGCAGAATACCGCGTAAAGATCGAGCCCATCGTCACAGAGTATTCCGCCAAGCACGAAGCAGAGATGGAGCTCCTGAAGGCCAAGCTGGATCCCATTCTGACAGAGCTGCAGAGCATGATAGCCACCAATATGGAGGAGACCAAGGCCGCCATGATGCCCATGGTTGAGGCTGTGCGTGGCAAGGTCTCTGAGCGTCTGAAGCAGCTGAAGACGATGGTTCAGCCCTACGTCGAGGAATACAAGGAGCACCTAAAGAAGGTCTACGGCCAGATTCAGAGCATCAACACCGATGAGCTCGAAGCCATGAAGGGAAAGATTGAACCTTTAGTCGGTGATATCAAGGTTAAGTTAGCTGCTATCTTTGAGGTCGTCAGCACTGCCTTAATGAAGAATAACTAACCTCGCCTACCGGCCATTCCTAGATCCAGTTCACCCTTCTCTCCATTCCGTCTTTCCTCACATGTGCAGCCAGACCACCTCCCAAAATTACTGCTGCACTTCTTCTTTGCAACAAAGTGGCGGGACTCTTGCTCTCTCTCTCCCATACATACACCTTGCTTCGTGGGCACATGCTCAAGCACATGCAAGCGAAGACGTACACAGACACACACATGCTCAGCACACACATGCTTTACTCTTCGCATGCCACGGCCAGCTGCTTACATTTGGCGCAGAACTTGTATGTGAATTACCACGAGAGCCTGAAACTCTGTGTAATGATGCTTGTTTGGTGAAAACTGTGCTTTGACGAAATACAGCTCAATAAACATCTGACTGTTTATACTACTTTGCTCTCTGACTCTCAAATGATCTACATGTAAGAAAGCAGAATATTGTCTAGAACACACTGCAATTCACCACATCTGAAGCCAACATCAGAAATAGCCAACTTTATCTAAACTATTAAAATATATAATGCAGTCTAATAACAAAAATTGCCTTCTCAGGAATTTAACAGTACTTTATTTGAGTGGTTTTGACCTAAGGTCATAGCGCTGCTCGATTATGGCAAAAATCATAATCACGGTTATTTTTGTCAATATTGAGATCATGATTATTTAACATAATAATTCTTTGGAAATAATATGCACTTATTAAACTTAATTTTTTTTTCTTGAACCTAAGATATAATTTTACTGAAAAACAAAAAAAATAAATGTTAAAATTTAAATAAATAATATAAATACTATATATAAATATACATTTAAATACATTATATATAAAAATAAATTTGATTAAATCAATCAACTATGTTGTAATGTTAGTGCACTTCCACAACCTACTGAAAACTACTAAACATAAATATTCAATATATAAAATAATATAATATGAAATATATAATATAATAATAATATATTATATAATAATAGAAAAAATATACAATATAATAATAGAAAATCAAATATGTTGTAGTTCACTGCCACAGCTTACTGAAAACTCCATAACATAAATATTCAATGTATAAAATAATATAATGTAAAAATAAATTAGATCATATATGTTGTAGTTCACTGCCACAACCTACTGAAAAAGACTAACGATAAAATAATATATCATACAAAATATTATAGAATATAATGATATAAAAATAAACTATATCAATAATTAGATCAAATATATTGCAGTTCACTGCTACAACCTGCTGAAAATTCCTCAACATGTATTCAACATTTTGGTGAACTCTATTTAATATATTCCAGTCAGTGGAAACGAGTGACGGCGCACCGCAAAAAGGAAAGTTGGACAAAACGAGAGTATCGTTGCGAAATGAAATGCGACACAATAATCGATTTATTTCGATTATTTTGTTTTCATAATCGTTGGAGCCCAAAATCGTAACTGAAAATAAAATTTGATTAATCACCCGGCCCTAGAAGGTCATATCACACCGACAGCATTTTGAGGGTCATCATTGATCACAAGGCCCATTGGAAAATAATATTAATACAATCAGTTCTACTTAAGAGAGGCTTCCAATAACATATGAGATATTTCTGCCCATGGTCCTGAAAGCTGTGATTAATGAGCTGATCGGGGGGGGTGAATTGGTCTATTGACAATCTTAAGTCATGTTGTGCTTTATTAGGGAACAGCCCGCTTTCCTGCTTTGGATCCCTCAGGCTGGATCCCTTCAACACGGTCCCATCATAGAGCCACATGAGGCTACACACACACACACAGACACACACCACTAAACACTTCCACTCCTGTTTGTAATCAGACAACTTTGCCTTATCAAGATAATTTGTGTCTTACTCTTGAGTATTATGGTCACGTCTTCATGTGACACAAAGCCTTGCATGACACACTAGGGCTGGGTGATTCATGAATATTAATTAAGATTTTGGCGTCCAATAACATATTTGATCAAATTATTGATCTAAATCATTTGATATTACATTAATATATTATATTATTTTATATATTGAATATTTATGTTTAGTCATTTTCAGTAGGTTATGGCAGTGAACTACAAGATACTTGTTGTAATTATTAATCTAGATTATATTATATTATATTATATCATATTATATTTTAAATTGTTATGTTTAGTAATTTTCAGTAGGTTATGGCAGTGAACTACAACATATTTGCTCTAATTATTGATCTAATTTATTTTATATTATATTAAATTATTATACTATATTGAATATTTATGTTGTCTATTTATTTTATCTAATGTACTTTTAAATATTATTTTATATATTATTTTTTTAAATGTATATATATATAGCACATAGTATAGCATTATAGCATAGCATATAGCATTATACATTTTATTTATTTCAATTTTTACATTTATTTGTTGTTAGTTTTTCACATGAGTTATATTTAAAGTTCAAGAAAATGTTAATAAGACAATAAAAAAGTTAAATAAATACATGATGTTTCCAAAGTCAATGAGTTATTGTGTTAAATAATCGTGACCTCAATATTAATTAATAATAGTAATAATAATCGAGCAGCCCTATGACAACACGCTGTGAGACGAAGACACTTTCAAACACCTAACGACAATAACAGCAAGGACAACAATGGAAAGAAGTTCCATATTATATATTATTCATTTTATCTATTTCAATTTTTACATTTATTTTGTGTTGCTTTTTAAGTTGAATTATATTTAAGAAAATGTTAAAAAGACAATTAAAAAATAAAGTTTAATAAATGCATGGTGACACATTTTATAAATCCGTTAGAATTACCATAAAACCAAACCAGAAATGTCCGCTTAAGTCAGTTTTAGGGAATAACTGACTCTCTAATTAGTACGGTGTTGAAACTCTGCTCCAAGAAAATAGGCTATGAATAATAAAAGCAGTTTGTTTGCTGTCTTCGTCTGTCCACACTCAGTAACACCGGTCTGATTAGGATGTTATTAATGTCCTACTGGTCGGTCAAGACGAGCTCCACTTAAGGCTTTAGGCTATTTGAAACAATAGGGGAATTAGGGATTTCTAGATGTTCCAAAAAGGTTGTGTGTGTGTGTGTGCACATTTTCACAATTCTTGGGGCAGCATGCATGCATGCGCGTGCAGCTGTGATTAGTGCATGTCATTGGCACTATGAGTATTGTAATGGATGAGGCAGGCATGAGGTCCCCAGTGAGAGTCTCATGGTGTATAAAACCAGCTTGTTCCCGGACACAAACAGCTACTCCGAACACTTGGATGTACATCTAGGCTAACACAGCACCTGGCACGACCGGGAGGAAGATTTTTGTCTTCAGTTCTATGTTGCATAGCAAAAAGTTGTAAAGACAGGAGTTGCTGCTTTTGGTCGAAGGTGGAAAAACGGACTGCAGTGAACAGAAATACAACGAAACGGCAAATTCATTCATATTATTTATCTTGTAAACCTTCAAATTATGGATGGTAAGTGTTTGTTTTATGATCAAAGTCACTTGAGCTCAATGGAGAACATTAATGTGACAAAGTCTGTGATCCAATCCACACATCTCTCCTCTCCTTAGGTCCTCATCTGCCTCAGAGCTGTGAACTATCTCTGCCCTGCTGTGCAGACAGGGGGTCACTGTCGAGCGCCAAGGCCCCCCAAGTCAGCGGGGTCAGAGTTCAGCTGGAGATGCATGCACTTTGGCAGCAGTTTGACCAGCTGGGCACAGAGATGATTGTTACCAAAGCTGGAAGGTAACAATAACACTCGTATTAATATTCCTCATTACCTTATCATGCATTTTTCTCTGGTGTCTTGGTGTCTCTAACTACATTATGTTCATTTACGTGTTCATAAACTGCAGGAGGATGTTTCCAACATTCCAGGTGCAAATCTCCGGGATGGATCCTACTGCTGAATACGTCCTGCTCATGGACTTTATCATTGTTGACGATAAAAGATACAGGTCAGTAGGGCTGAAACGATTCCTCGGGTAGCTTGAGTGATTCAATTACAATTAATTTTGAATACGAACACATCATCACAGTTCGATCAGCTAAAGGCCATAAGATGTGTACCTTAAAGTAATTTGAAATTATTTTTGAAATCTATTTGTTTGCATTTCAGAATGTTTTATTTAACAGAATGTAATATGGCACTTAAATGGGTTTAGTTTTGAAAGATAATATAATTGTTTGCAATTTAAGCAATAAACATGTTGATCTTTCTAAAAAAGAAGCCAATTAGGTGTTCATTTTGTTTCCTCGTTTGTATATTTACAGTTTCTCCTTAAAAAAGCAAAAGTATTTTATCTGATTAGTCGATGGAATAATCGGTAAAATATTTTATAGCTAGAATAATCGACAGCTGCAGCCCTACAGGTCAGACACACACAGAGTGAGGTGTGCAGTGCTTAGTGTGTAACAGAGAGTTTTCTAACATACAGTAAATGTTCAGTAATGTAGTATTTCCATCACTTTATCCAAGACCATCATTGTCCACATTTAACCTAGCTCTGTGCTTGTTGCCCCTCTGCAAGCTTCATCTGACTTTACTGGTCCTATTTTACTCATATGAAACATGTGTGGATCAGATATGCGTTCCACAGCTCATCCTGGTTGGTGGCAGGGCGAGCGGATGTCATGGCTCCAAGCAGGATGCATTTCCACCCAGACTCACCTGCCTGCGGAGCCCAGTGGATGAAGCAGACTGTATCCTTCGACACGCTCAAGCTCACCAACAACCTGCTGGATGACAACGGACATGTTAGTCTTTTACTTTTGAGAGCAGAAAAAAAGAGCATAGAAGAAACAAAGTACATTAGATATAGAAATGTCTCTCTTTTGACTTGTTTGTTGTGTCTTGCCAGATGATATTGAACTCCATGCATCGCTATCAGCCGCGCTTCCATGTGGTGTATGTGGATCCAGCTCCCAACAGTCACTTACATGCATACAGGAACTTCTGCTCTTTTTCCTTCCCTGAAACACGCTTCATGGCCGTCACTGCCTATCAGAACCACCGGGTAGGAAACCCAGGATCAGTGGGCTTTTCATTGTAACTGATATAACTAGTATAGCAGATCCATTCAATTGGAGGCCTCTTTCAGGACCTCAACCCGGCCCTTTGATCATTTATAAATATGAAAAAAGTATATAACCCTCTGAGAACCACAGAATCGCCGGTGATCCCGGCCAGCATTGCTGTCTTTAAGAGGCTGTAGAGGACTCAGTCTTAAAGGTAGCAACCATGTCATGTTACCATGTCATGCTAAGCTCCGAAGTTAGGCTAAATTTTGTCGAGGAAAAACTGGCATGGCCATATTCAAAGGCGCCCATTGACCTCTGACCTCAAGATATGTGAATTAAAATGGGTTCTATGGGTACCCACGAGTCTCCCCTTTGCAGACATGCCGACTTTATGATAATAAATTGCAGTTTTGGGCAAAAACCATGCAATTTTTTTGTGTGCAGTATAAATGTGTTTAATTAATTAACTACTGACCTGCTATCTACCCCTAAAGAACCCCTGTCCCCCACTAAAAAAGGACAAAAACAGGTCTAAGTGGGTCCCAATAAAAGAGTTTCCCACTCATCAATGTTACTACTCACGCTGATTATGCTGTTACGGACTGTTAAAAGCAATATCATTGTGTTGTTATTTAAATACCTTGCTTTCATTCTATGTTTATGGGTGTTTACATAGATAATCAGAAGATCACAATTTTATTTTTAAGCAAGAAATACTTATTTTGTTAAAAAAGTTTCCAGTCTTTGCTTTTTACATTATTTATTTTCTCTCTCAGATCACCCAGCTAAAAATCGCTAGCAACCCGTTTGCTAAAGGCTTCAGGACTACAGACCCCCAGGACCGGTGAGTGTCTATAAGGACTGAATACAGTTTGCCGAAATACATGTGAACCACTTTCCCTGAAAAGTCCAGCTGACTAGATCACAGTGTATCTTTATCGTTGTTATCAGCTGGTACATAGCGATAAGGCCGCAGCCTCCATGATAGCTAATCTCTGACCTTTGTTTTCAAAGGGGGCTCACACATGGCAGGCTGTTGGCCATGTATGGTAAAACTGTTTATGGTGATTATATACGGGCATGTATACCTCTATGTAGTACGCTTGTGTGACTATATACAGTATGTGTGTGTTAATGTGTGCAGGGTGGGTTACTCCAGACCCCTGGCTGTGTGGTGTCCACCAGAGGGCAGAGCTGAGCCCCTCGCCACCAAACCTGGAGAGCAGAGAAGCTGGGGCTCAAAGGCCTCAACTAGTGAGTATCTCTCTCTGTATGTTACAAAGTACAGTATATGTTGGGTGCGACGACTCAGCATAACTAATCTTGTTCAGTACATAGTGTTTCATTGTAGTTTTCACTCTTTTAAATATGATAACACATCCACAATTTCAACACAAGGGTTGTTTAAGGTCCCTTGAAATTTTAATTTGCTTTTAGAATAAAATTCTTCCTCTGATGCATAATTTTCAGAGCTGCCCCCTCTTAGTTGATCAGTCAACTGATCGGTCATTTTGGTCTTAGTCGACTAAGATTTCTCTCGTCGATTAGTCGTTAGTTTTTATGCTTTTTTCATGACTTATTTCCAAGAAACTTATAAGCACATCTCTGGTAAACACAAGATTTAAAGGAACAGTGTGTAGCAGAAATGGAATATAATATTCATAACTATGTTTTCATTAGTGTATAATCACCTGAAACTAAGAATCGTTGTGTTTTTGTCAGCTTAGAATGACTCCTTAATATCTACATAGGGAGCAGGTCCTCTTCACGCAGTCCGCCATGTTGCTCTGCCATGTTTCCACAGTAGCCCAGAATGGACAAACCAAACCTGGCTCTAGCTAGAGCCTTTTGGTGTTTTTACATTACCTCAAGGCCACCATAGTTCTCGACAAGCTTGTGAACTACAGAGTGCAAAACCGTGGCACCGCCAGCTGCCCTCTGACTTCCGTTGCTCCTAAAGTAGTGTTATTATGGTAAGGACGGTCTCTGAGCGAGGTGAACGGTGTTACCACAATTTTGCACTCGGCGCCTCACGTTACCGCAGTCTTGGAAAGGGAGGAGTGAGCGAAGGGGTTCTCAGTTGGTTGCAATCTGCAACCGCACCACTAGATGCCACTAAATCCTACACACTGTACCTTTAAAGTGATGCTTTACTCAGTTTTACAGATCTGTCGATTAAATCAATTAATAAATTAGTCGACAAAATCGTATGAGTGTTTGTAGACTAAGAATTTCTTTGGTCGAGGACAGTCCTAAACATTTTTTTGCATCTGTTGGAGCTGTTTTCTGTGTAGATGCTTCCTTCAAGAGGCACTCAATCTTACTGCTCCAGTGTTATGAAGCTGAATGGGTTAATGAGCAGAATCTTATTATTTGAATAAGCAGAGGGGAAATTATTTAGATTTGATAGATAGATGATATAAAATGTTAGTCTAAATGCTGATCAAACTGTATTCTCCTGCATACTCAGGACTGGAGGACCCAGACCTGTTGCTGGTGGAGCAATGTGGACTGTTCCACCACTCTAAAGACTCTGTGGGACTCACCATGGAGAGGAAAGACGGGGACAGTGTACTAGCAGCTGCTTCCTTCCTCCCTATTCCCTCCTTCTGGGACTGTCCAGGATCATCTCAAGAGAGAGGCAGTCTGTCGTAGGGAAAGAGAAGCTTTGAATTCAATTTGACCCACTGCTTGCTTACTTGTTTGATATCATACAACTTTAATTTGAGTTTTATAATATATGTATATATGTTTGTGGTCTCCCTCGCAAAATAATTTATAGGGATACTATACATTAAGCAAGTGTTCCATCAAAACCATAATGTCTTTAGCCATATGATAGATGTACTGAAATGACGCCATATGCTAACACAATAAGAGCACTGCAGTCACAGTAAACTATATTATAGCAACAATACAGTGATGACTCACAGCTAAGAACAACAAACACACTATAGTAAATCTCACTATTAAAATCACATGGCCATTTCTCGTTAGAACATGTGTGCAATCAACCTCTGTTGTCTGAGCTAATAAAATGATGAAATTAAATATTGGTCTCTGATTTTTAGACAAGAATAACTGTTAAGAAAAATGCAAATAATGTGGACTTCTCTGTAGATGTTCTGAATGAGAGCAATGCCCCAATAGCAATCACGGTGAAAACTTCATTACCCAGAATGCAGAGAGTGTCCCAGGGTTATTTCCTGAAGAGCCATGACATAACAGTGACTTTGCCTTCAAAATAAAAGACGTCATGGAAAAACAAACAATAGGCTATATGGTGTGCATATGCAGCCAAAATCTATCTTAAATTAATCAAAATGAAAAAAAAGTTTTACACCATAGTTTGCTATGCTGCTGGATATAGAGTGTTCCAGGGATGATGTATTTTTGTATGCCAACCAGGAAGTTAGCATCACCCCGGGTTCCCTCCTCAAAAAGCCAATGGGATTTTTCCATTGGGTTTGGGATTATTGCAGAAAGTAAGCTCTGTGGCGAACACACGTTTATGATACTTACATGTTTTGTTCAGCAAGATAGTACACTGCAAATTTCCCCACTGTGGGACTTATAAAGGAATATCTTATCTCTACTTTTATGATTTTTGAAGTGTGAATGCAATCGCCAGAAGTAAAAAGCTAATGTTAGGCTATAAACGAACTACAATACGGTCGCATGAACATGAGTATACTCAACGAGGCTGTAAAGGTGGACGAGTTGGTGTGATGACGTTTAGTAGTCTCATTTACTTATTTACTTACCACTCGTTAGCAACCGCCTTTTTTATGACACATAAAGGCTTTGAAATTCACAAGTGGGATATTTATTGATGTATCTTATGTTGTAGAACAAAACCTTAAAATATCTTATCTAATATAAATAATGTGTTAAAGGGACTGTTTGTAAGAATCAGAAATGCATGTTAACAGCGACACCTGTGGCCGTTAAGTCAACAAAAGTCAGTGTCGGGCTCGTGCTTGTGCTCGCTCTAAATAGACATGAACAAGCATCGCTCAAAACAGTGAGGCGACAAACATCAGCTAAAACCACAATATCACTCTATATTTCACCTGCTTGGCAAAAAAGTTTGAAAAAATGTCCGTAAAAAAAAAGTCTGAAAAATGTCTGAAAAAAATGTCTAAAAAAAAGTTTGAAAAAAAAGTTGGAAAAATGTTGGAAAACAAAAGTCTAAACACTGTCTGAAAAAGGTAAAAAGAAAAAAAAAGTCTGGAAAAAATGTCTGAAAAAAAGTTGGAAAACAAAAGTCTAAACACTGTCTGAAAAAAATGTCCATAAAAACAATTCTGAAAAATGTCTGAAAAAAAAGTCTGGAAAAAATGTCTGAAAAAAAAGTTGGAAAACAAAAGTCTAAACACTATCTGAAAAAGGTAAAAAAAAAAAAAAA
>CAKAOI010034296.1:0-69566 GCA_916701655.1 Sebastiscus albofasciatus | reverse complement strand
CCCTTTCTCTCTCTTTCTCCCTTACCCTCTCTCTCTCCCTCCCTCTCCCTTTCTCTCTCTCTCTTTCTCCCTCTCTCCCTCTCTCTCTCTACGTTGATGTCACCAGAATAAGAGAGCTCTACAGACTTTCACTCGTCCCTCATCCTCCCCTCAGAAACCCTCTCTTCTGTATAAACTCGGATACTTTCCCACACAGACGAATAAACCTCCAAACTCTCCAGTCCGTGGCAGCACATTTTAGCTCCATTTCCCAGCAACCCGTCCTCTTTTATCATGGCACATACATCATCTTAACGATTTACTTTGTGATCATATAGTTGGTTTTGAGCCATGCCTTTTTATGAGCCATCCCTCCAAATAGTCCAATGCATCATCCTTGGGGAGTCTCTCTGTGTGTCAACATTCACTGATTCATTCATGTGTGGCTGATAGATCAATCAGAGTTTGTCAAAATGTAGTTAAACTTAATTTATCTTTTATTGTGTTGGGAAAACACCATGAAGTTCACAATGACTTGAAACAACGTCAAATCTTGCGTTGAACTGATTGAGTTTGAATCGGTAAAAGCAGAGATTTAAGGTGACATGGTAAGATTACATGACCGCTCTTAAATATTTGACATAAACTTGGATTTGAGTTTCCAGACTGTTAAAAGTTCCTGCTCACTATTCACCACACTGATTTCTCCACTGCAAGCAGTCAAGTGAGAAGACTTTTTCAGAACAGATCTACTCTTGAAAGCGAAGAGTGAGTGCCCTTCTGCTGCCCTCTATTGGCTAGAAGGGAACACTTTCATAAACTAATAGAGGAGACTCATCAAATTGCAGTTACAGCAAATAAAATATTTTCTCTTCTCATTAAATAGGAGTCCTCTAAATGTATTCAATTCATTTGGGGGGATTTTGCTGCAAATGTCAAAACATTTGAAAAGATTTTTCCTCAGCAGTGTTTCAGTGTATAATGAACAGCGGAAAGTTCATAAATATTGTAATGCCTGGAATCCAAACTGAGTAATTCGGTGTCTCTTTCAGGGACTCGAGCTAATTAAAACATCAGTTTCCCTGTCTTGTTGGAAACCCACCAGAGACCAGCAGACTTTGGGCAAGTTCAATATTTGATCTCTCTCTCACTCTGGTAAACAAATTCATTGTAATGTTTGAGATAAATCCTCCAGTGCTTTTAGAAAAAAAACATCCCTTGTTTAATTTGCAATTTATCTTTCCATCTCTTTTCATGCTGGCTGAGGTTGTATGTTCATTTTCAGGTACAGATTGATTCATGTCAATTAGGGCATATTCTTACCTGAGAGTTGCCGGTCCTCTGGTGTTAGTGTCCGTGCAGCCGGTTCAGTTTATTTGTTCAGTGCCTTGCTCAAACGCACATTGATGATAGTTGCTGAGGAGGGGAAAACATCACTTATCAGTTATTGCAGCATCAGGTTTGCGGTTTATTTTTTTTTTTTCTCGTTTCACTATGGAACATCTGAGTTCAAGTTAGGGCTGGGTGATATTTAGAAAATCAAATATCACAATATAGTTCACCAAACACCTCGATATCGATGTTGCAATGATATGAATAAATGAATATTTGCACAATGACATTTTTCAGTATGTATTCATCAGTAATGTGGATATAATCACTAAGTGAGTAAAGGCTAATAATAGAACAGCTAGAACAGTCTGGTAAGTTCAGGAAATTACATCACTTTACTGTAATGCAGCCTTTAAAACCAGGAAAAGACAACACTTAAAACACTTGTACCATATTACGATATCCAAAAGATGACATCTAGTCTCATATCACAGTATCAATTTAATATTGATATATTGCCCAGCCCTAGTTCAAGTCGTCTGCCCTCAGTTGTGTAAAGGGACTGTTTGTAACTTCTTACACGTATAAATCAATCCGGGTCGGTTACACTGCTCAAACTCAGACTCCAACCGCAGAGTTTGTCTAGTGAAGCCTGTGTAGCAAAACAGTGTTGGCCGCGGTCGGAGGACGCGGGGGAGACCATAGCTTTGGTCTCAAGGGATGGAGTCTCTGCTCCCTGCTTGCCTTCAGTCACAGACTGCGCTCGTACTCGCTATTTCGCTCTCACGTTCATGCGCACACTCCACACTGCAGAAGAGTCAGTTTAGCTCTGAGAACATCTAGTGAATGTACAGTGGACGTTTGTGCAGAAATAACTGCTGCAGCTCCTCCAGACCAACAGAGGTTTCCCGTGTCTTGTGAAGTGACGTGGCTCTGCAACGAGTTACGTTATCGTCTCCGACCGGGTGCCGGTGTCTTCCCTGTTCCTTCTGACCGGTCGGTAGGCTGTGGCAGGAAAAGCCAACACTAGGATCAGCAGTGATTCATGGAGAGACCTTCGTCTGGTCAGCTAACATTACTGCCAAGCAGCTGAAATATAGTGATATTGTGATTTTAGGTGACGTGTGTCGCCTCACTGTTTTGAGCGATGCTCGTTCAGGTATATGTAGAGCGACGCTGACTTTCGTTGACTTAACGGCCACAGGTGTCGCTGTTAACAAGCATTTCTGATTCTTACAAACAGTCCCTTTAAATTGTGTGTTCTCGATCACATTGTAGAAGTAGGTATTTGTTTGTTAAACACAGACACATACGCAGGGTGAGCCATGATGTGTGAATATAGGTGTGTGTGTCATATATATAAAGATAGCTTCAGAGATAATGTGTGAGCCTTTTCTTAATTCCCTGTCTACTTTTTAGATATGCTCTCCATCCTCCAATTGTCATCTCTTTCCATTTTCTAGGGGGGAAATTCATCAGAAGCTGTTTTATTATTGAAGATCTCTCTGACACTGTCTCCATTGCTGTTCAAGAGACGGAAGAAAATGAAGCTGCTTTGAAACTATTCTCAGTGTCATGTCAGATCGATGGCTGCAGCAGAGCAGCACAGTTCTTTTTCAAGCCACTAACTCGAGCTCCTCCTGGGAGATCCCCAGGGTTCCCTGTCATAAAGGGAAATTAAATCCCTCCAGAGTTTCCTGGGTCTGCCCTGAGGTTTCCTCCCTGCTGGCCATGCCCGGGGAGACACAGGAGCGAGCAGCCTGTCAAAGAGAGCCTGCCTCTCTGTGGAGGAAACCCATTACAGCTGCCTGCACTTGGATCTTGTTGTTATCACCACCAACATGCAGGGGTGTAGCAGTGAAACAGTACCCAGACAAACACATCCCAAAAGTATTAACATTTGGGAATAGACAGGTAGTTCTACGTGGCTACCGCAAAGACAATACATTCAAAATCTGTCCAGGAAATATTGGTGCCAAAAATACCATTTTATTATTTATTACCACCTTCTTACGCGTGTAAATCAATCCGGGTCGGTGTCCCATGCACGCTCGCGTGTGGCTACGCTGTTCAGACTCAGACTCCAACACAAACTACACGGAAGCACCAAAACCGCAAAGTTATATCTAGTGAAGCCCGTCAAAACAGTGTTGGCCGCGGTCGGAGGACGCGGAGGAGACCGTAGCTTTGGTCTCCAGGGTCGGAGTCTCTGCTGCTCTGCCTGCCTGCCTTCACTCTGCTTGCTCCACCTCACGTGCATGCACGCACACTGCACACTACAGAAGAGTTAGTTTAGGTCTGAGAATATCTAGTGAATGTGCAGCGGAAGTATACTACTAGTACATTGATATTAGTATACTTAATACATAAAGTATACTTTGGAAATATACTTGAACTATACTTAAGTTTACTTCATAACATAAACTTGAAGTATACTTCTTTTTTGTAAGGGTAATCAGATGTCGCTTTAGCTTCATAGCTTCGTTCGCTAGCAGCTGAAGACACATGGCAAATTTTGGTCTCCCGTCGCTGTCGCTTGATATAACTGTCCATATTTTCTTAATTTAGCTAGTTTGGGCTTAGCGTCACTTGACGACGTGGGCTGACTCAAATATTTCTCCAAGCTAAGCTAAGCAGCAGCTGGATGATGTGTTGCGTCCTGAGTGAAGTGACTGTTTCATGAGGGCATCAAGGCTATGGGTCTGTCGGCACAAAGCTAACGTGGGTGGTGGTAATGGACACAATATGCTTGTTTTATTGGGCACAAATAGTCCCCATCTGTAGATATCTACTTTTTAATGATGCATTACAATTTTATAATTTATAGCAAATTATTTCGCGGACCCCCCTGACAGAGTGCCACAGACCCCACTTTGAGAATCACTGATCCCAATGCCTCTTTATAGGCTATTACTCATCTCTATGGTTCTGTTATGAAAAAAGAGAGTTGCTAACAATGATGCAATGGGGATCGTGTCACATACAGTTGGATTCAGAGGTCATGACCCCGTGAGTCAACCAAACAGCACTCAACTCCAGGTTAAAATGTTAAAAGGATTAAATGAGCTTGAGCAGAGAATAAGTACGAGGACAGGAGAGCACATCCAAATCTATACAAGAAGAACATTAAAAAAAATAATGGTTATGTGGAAACATCTGGCGCTGCTTTGTCTCCATGTGATGCATATCCACTAAATGAATAAAGAAAAGACACAGCATGCACATTGTATATAAGATGTAAAGAGATACAGAGGGAAGGACACAGTGAACCAAAGGAAAGGAAGACGCTGTGGAGGAGACAGCAGACACAGAGCCACACATGAGTCACACTGATCTGATTTTCAGCACTCCAAAAACAATGTGGTAACAGTTTTATTGTTTTGCCCTCGTACTGTCCCTATTCTTGGTAGTGATTCAATGTTTTCATAAATGTCTACTGGTACGCATTGATACTTTTATATATAGATTTTCATCACTCATCAGGTAATATAACCAGAAAATCAATGTACCAGAAACATGCATGTGCATTAGCAACTCTGTCTGACACATAGACCATGGATGTATTAAGAATAGGGCTGTCAGTCGATTCAAATACTTAATCACGATTAATTGCATTATTATCCATAGTTAATCGCAATTAATCGCAAATGAATTGCACATTTTCAGTTCAATATGTACTTTAAAGGGACATTTGTCAAGTATTTAATCCTCTTATCAACATGAGAGTGGGCAAATATGCTGCTTTATGCAAATGTATGTATATATTTATTACTGGAAATCAATTAACAACACAAAACAATGACAAATATTGTCCAGAAACCCTCACAGGTACTGCATTTAGCATAAGAAATATGCTCAAATCATAACAAACTCAAACCCAACAGGCAACAACAGCTGTCAGTGTGTCAGTGTGCTGACTTGACTATGACTTGCCCCAAACTGCATGTGATTATCATAAAGTGGGCATGTCTGTAAAGGGGAGACTCGTGGGTACCCATAGAACCCATTTACATTCACATATCTTGAGGTCAGAGGTCAAGGGACCCCTTTGAAAATGGCCATGACAGTTTTTCCTCGCCAAAATTTTGCGTACATTTGGAGCATTATTTAGCCTCCTTCGCGACAAGTTAGTATGACACGGTTGGTACCAATGGATTCATTAGATTTTCTAGTTTCATATGATACCAGTATCTTCACTCTAGCTTTAAGACTTTAAAACTGAGCACAATCTAAAAATCGCAATTTGCATTAATCCATTAAAGAAATGATTGGCGTTAAAACAAATTTGTGTTAACACGTTATTATCATGTTAACTTTGACAGCCCTAATTAAGAAGGATACTTCCTCTGGCTTCTTTCCAAATTTAATTGGACCTGACTACTATGCCAAATTCACCTTACAGCTCAGTGCTGTTCCTGGGGAACTGACATGGACCTTTCACTTTGGATTTCGCTTCTAATTGTTGTATTTTCACTTTGTCATTTTGACAAAAACATGTCGGTTCTTGCCTCAGTGGGATAATACAGCTCATAGCAAAGTCTAATCTGAAAATCGGACCAAAACAATTACGTATCCATGTCATTTTTATATATTTGGGTAATTTCAAATGTAGCAAACACGATTTACAAATTGGCTAAAATGGAGAAAATTAAACAGTGACTAACAATTCCTTCCATGAGGTTAGGAGACAAAAAAAATAAGTGGTCAACTGGAAAAGTCCCGTCTCTGAAAGCAAGGAGATTTTGGGCAAACAAATAATGCAAAAAAAAATTGCAGTACCACAAAACAACACATTGAAACACTCAAATTGAAGGAGTGATGATCCTTTTTCCCTACACAAACCGCTGCTCATGAGTGTATGAAACCGCTCTCTGACGGCTTTGTTTGGGCTCATTGGGATATAAGATGCATGTCGTTAACTTTTGAGGTTGAGGGTTTCAAATTTTGCCTCGGACCTTTTCTGATTCATGATGCCGTCCTGAGCATTTTGTCCCACTATGCCAGTCTCCACTATTTTAGTGAATTAAGCGGAAAAAAAACCCAAAACATGCAGAGTGTTTAACAAAATGAGACATTAAGCTTTTGTGAAGTGAACAGAGTTATGCTGAACTTCTCACACCACATAACTGCTGCCACTCTTTCCCTCTCTTCTTCTGTCTTTCCTCTCTCTTTCTCTTGCCATCCCTCGGTGCCCTTTTCAACCCTTCATCTCATTCTCTCTGCTTTGAGTCTTCCTCTCTTTCTCTTCCTGTCATTCTGTCTCCTTTTATTTCTCTCTTCCTTCCCATTATCCCATCATCTTTCTCTCTGTAACTCTCTCTCTCTGTTTCTCTTGTCACAGGCTCTGTGTTTTTATGAGCTGAGAGACAGTGTGCTACTAATTAGCATCTTTCTGTGGTGCAGGACCGGGCTAGTGACCGGAGTAACAGCTTCACGCTTCACTGCTCACACGCACACACATACACACACTCATGCATGCACACACACACACACTGAGGCAACAAGGCACGTATTAATATCATGCTGTCACACAGAATTTCCTCTCTGTTGTCGTTCTCTCTGCATAAGTCAAAGACATATTCCAGCCCTGCCAATGCAGGATGTCATGTGCTCGTTAACATTTATGTTAAAATGAAACTACAATGGATGTTGCTGGCCTTTTAAAATACTCAACCATGATGGCGACGTTTTCCTAACCTTAAACTTGCAATAACACTCATTTTACAGGTCTGCAAATTGCATGGTAATTAGGTGATAATTAGCAAGTAACCTATTGGAGATTTCTTCGGGATTACCGCCAAATTACCAAAATATTTACCTCAAAATGTATAGAAAATGACTTTATTGTAAACATTATTGATAACTATATGCTAAAATAGCATATAATCATTAAAATAGGGCCCAAAGTCAGGAGAAGAAGTCATGAAGAACTAACGTTGCCTTACTGTATTGTTAAATGGCATTACATTTGGTGAAGAGCGCCTTATGACTTGTTTAGGACTTGAAGCTCATAGTTTAGGACTGTTGGGACTTGTATGCAAAGACTTGAGACTTACTTGTAATTCTCAAAACAATGACTTGTTCCCACCTCAGCTACTTTTATGCGCAAACTTAAAATGTGCATGAAACCAGCTGGATAAAAACGCGTCTATTGACATATCATCACCATTTAAGTTGATATAGCAATCTTGTCTATCAGTACACAAGTCTATTGTTCTCTTCGCTAACACAAAATCAAAAGAGCCTCATAGCTTCCTCCATTTTTTGGCTCTCCGGTTCTCTCCGTTCACACACGTCAGCACTATCAAGACGCTATGAATTCATGTGTGGGTTAACTAAAATTAAACTATATGCTTTTGTGTTTGAGAGCAAATCCAGTTGTGATGATTCAACTGAAATTAATAAAATATGATGTAAAATTTCGCTGTAATAATGTTGGTGTTTCCGAGGTCTTTTTCCTGCCTCTCATCTCCCTCTTCCTCTCATGTATTTTCCTCCGCTCCTCTCTCTGTTCCTCCTCCTCTCTTCCTCCTCCATCCCAACAATGGACAGATTAGAGAATAATTGGTGGAAAGTTTGGACTTCTCTTCACACCGGGCCTCATGCATTTAAATGTCTGATATCTGATGGCACATTAATGGTCCTCGTTACACAGCTGTGTGCGTATGCTGGCAACTATGTGTGTGTGTGTGTGTGTGTGTTCTTGAGGCTTTGTACTGGTATTAGTGTAGGTGTCTGCTCGCCTAATTTTGTACTTTTTGTATGTCAGTGATGAAGTATGTCCTCATATGTGTGTGTGGTTTAATGGATCCTTTAGCCAGACAGATCTTTGGCTGAGCTCTACTGCGGCCTCTGCAAAGCTATTATCTCCCCATACACAGTGTGTACACACTTCCTCCGTGTGTGTGTGTGTGTGAGAGAGAGAGAGAAAGACAGAGACAGAGTGAGAGAAGAGAAAGCCAACTTTTAAAGGGGGCTATCATAACATCCCCATGTCACTTTGAACACACACACACTCACACACACATAATTATACTTCTGCGTAATGACAACGGACCACATTTGAAGTATTTTTTAGGGGGAAAACCCTGACCAGTACATCCCTCACTTCATCCTCCTTCTCCTCTAACAAACTTTACTCCTCACTTTCTGGGCCACCATCTTTCAACTATAGTACATATTAAGTCCAGCTAGTCTAACTGTAGTCCTGAATGTAGCTGTCATTATAGTCCAACAGGTGTAACTCAGAGGCTTGAGACCTGCTCACTTCCAATTTATCCTATAGGTGAGCAGTCAGCTAAACCTGCATGATATTCTGCTCAACTCAAACACATCAGGAAATTAAAAAGTCAGGAGCATGTGCCAGGACCTGCTAGTCTAACTGTAGTCATAACTACCACCAGACCAACTTTAGTCCTAATCTAAACTCTCTGGTCCAACTAGCCCAACTTCAGTTTACTGAATGGGCTCTTTATATCATGATGTCAGGTCAAAAAGGTCCCCAGGTCTCTAATAAACCCCCTGAAAGTCCACCACTCAGAGCTAAATAATAGCCTACACAGCGCTTTTCTCAAGCATAGTACCACGAGTACACACAAACACAAACACACACACACACACTTGAATGGGCAGTTAAATAATGCCACATGTTGCTCCAGCGCCTTTGTTTCAGTGCGAGGATTTTTTTTTTTTTCTCTGGCTGCTTCCCATGTTTGATTGATGGTCTAATTTACTAGAATATCACACTGACACACACATACACACACGCACACACACCACCAAACCGACAGCCTGGTGGTGTGTTAGAAGGCTGATTTTGCTCAGGCAGATCCAAATGTCTGTGGACAGCCTCAGTTAGTGATACTCTTATAGTGCGTTTCACTCTTTCAAAATTACTGAAAGAAAACCGACTAAAACCATCTTTTACAGCGTGATATGAGTTACAAAGATGGACGTGGAAAGATCTTTCTTTCTTTCTTTCTTTCTTTCTTTCTTTCTTGTGGGTTTGTGGATGTGGGATTATGTGAGGTGTGAGTGTTGACGGGGTGTGTTTATTTTATTTTAGTTTTTTCCAAGTTTTTTCCTATACTGGTGGTTTTTAAGTGAGATGTTTAATTAAAGGACATCAAAAGTCAAATTCTTTCTTTCTTTCTTGCTTTCTTTCTTCGATGATCGATCTTTAGTTCTTGCCGTGGTCAATTTCCATTATTCTTTTACTCTAAATGTAATTTTGAGTGTTTTGGGGTGGTGGCAGAAGCTTCAACCCTGAATATCTGAAAACCTTGATGAGTATCCGCTGCTGCTGTTATAATCAGAATTCTTACACTAACTTTTTTGTATATATACGTATCATCTGTCACTGTAAATATAAATCCTACACGCTACATACAGTATAAAGACATGTATACATGTACATACTGTACATAATCCTCCAGTCCATGTAGATCCATTCAGTATGTATTTCTTTGCACTATTTGTATTGTTTACACTTAAAAAACACTTGACGTGTATATGGACGCTTTAATTTTATTGTTGGTCATTGGTGCTGTATGTAAGGGATAATGTACAGCAAGCCGGTCTTTGTTGTGAAAGAAACCCCGACAGGGCGATGCTGCTGGTCTCTCATCACCCTGAAGGGGATTCTTTCACAACAATGACCCGCTAGCTGTTCATTATCCTGCCTATTACACGGCTACTTGCTTAAGAAATCAATATTTTGACACAAAAACAGTCCGCCAGAGTCCGACATTAGAGCTGCGCCCATAGCAACAGTCTGTTATACATAGCAACGGTCTGTTATAAAGAAATTACAGATGCCAAATGCCGTGATTGACCAATCAGAATCGAGTATTCAATACAGCCGTGTAATAACTATATATATATATATATATATATATATTTAAATAATATTTATTTGTTCCACTACTTGTGTGCATAACAGTCCTGTCTATTCCTCACCTTTATTTGTCCAGCTTTGTTGTCCTTGTCCCTATCTGTTGTTTTTTTCTATTTCTGTGTAACTACGCTTAGAGAAATGCATAAAACCAGAGTCAATTTCCTTGTATGTACGTACTTGGGGAATAAAAACTGATTCTGATTCTGATAAAAGCTAAAAATACTTGCATATGCCACGTGTGATTTGGGTGAACTGACCCTTTAACATCTCCTTAAAACACACAGCTTTTAAAACCTGGAAACAATTCAGAAAGCCACGCAGTACAGTCCCATAGAGCTATTTGTTACAGGCTGCAGGTCTTGAACACATATACAGTACACACTGTGCATTAATGACCGGCCGGCCGTGTGTTTGTGTGATTTAGGGTTCAGTAATAATAAGCCATTAAACTCTAACCTCTGTGATTAAACTCCTGATTGAGTCGCAGCACATCTGCACAGCTGACCCTCTCTCTGTCTGTGTGTGTGAGTGTGTTTCAGGCTTGTGCTATACCTCAGCTCTAAGCTATTTACTGACAGACACAACAGCATTTATCTACAGACAGTCAGACAGGAAACGGGTCTGTGTGAGCGTGTGTGTGTGTGTGTGTGTGTGTGTAACAGCCAGTTTAAAAGATGAATATTACTCACTATTTGTAATTACAAGTCATTTTTGGATAATCCTTAATAATAATCTTTTTATTAATGTTTTGACCGTCGCATCAGTTTAAATATAGTTTTAGTGAGCGGTTTAGAGTCCGAGGGAGAGAAAAGAGAGACAGACGGACAGAAGAGGAAGTGAGAAAGAGAGATATATGAAGGTTGATCTGAATGGCGGATACCCAAGTAAAACATTTCTGTTCACACTGACAGTGGTTGCCCCAATCGCTAGAAAAACCTGCTAAACACACAGACGGTCACACACACGGTCCCTGATAACTGCTTTTACAATCCTTTGTCTGACAGGAAAACAAACACAGAGCTGAGTAAACGAAAGAGCGTGTGGTCAAATTGACAAAAAAGGCAGATAATACGCTGAAGTTACACTCTATTTAAAACAATAGAGTGTCTATGTGTGTCTCATCTCGCCCTGACAGTGTACTCTTCCACGCCTTCATTGAATATGCTCAAATTAATCCCGAAGATGTTTTATACAAGATGTATGATGACACTGTAAGTCAAGTCAAGTCAAACTTGATTTGTATAGCACATTTGAAAAACAACCCCAGTTGACCAAAGTGCTGAACGGGCATAAAATACAACTGAACACAAAGCGAACAACAATAAGAACATAGGAAAACAATAAACATAATGTGCACGTTATAGTAATAAAAGAAGTGCAGCGTAAAAGAAGATAAAGTCAAGGTGTCAAGCTCAACTTAATAAAACGCCGACGAAAAGAGGTGGGTCTTCAGCAGAGATTTAAATGATTCTGTCTGAGCAGTTTTAATGTGAATATATAACTGTTCCAGAGATTATAGGGACGACTTAATGGAACTTCTGTTATAGGCAATGATCTATGTATGTATGTAAGAAATATGATATCATTGTCCGCTGCCCTCAATTAACCCAACAATTAGAAGAGAGCCCATTTGTATTAATCTGTGTCGTCGTCTGTTAATTTGAGGTGAAAGCTAATTATCCAGATGTAGATTTGGGGTGAACCTCGGTAAAGCCTGTAGGACACTGAGATAGGATGTGTGAATGTGTGTGAGTGTGTGCGTGTGTGTGTGTATTAAGTGCAGAGGTTAACCTCTTCCTTTTCCTCCCTAACAAGGAAAGGTCAAAGGTGGTGATACAAATGGAGGGAGAGGAGGAAAGAGGGATGAAAGGATAAATTGTAAAAGGAGACTGGAGACTGATTGGAAGCCAGATGTCTAATAAGGTCTATAAATAACCAGGTGACAGCTGACAGAGAACCGGCGAGCTGCCTGCTCCCAAAACAAAGTCAAGATTTCACAACTTGTCTCTCCTTTCTTTGTCTTATTTTTCTCTTCGTTTATTTTGTTTTATTAGACAGATTTCACACGTGGAGCTTCAAGTGCGTTTTCCGTCTCTGGTTCATGTGTTAAAAAGACGCCAGAATCGATTTTTCAGCATGAAATGATTTGGTAATTTCACCCCCCTCCTGAGTTTGTGAAATTTCCAAGTAAATTCTTTTGCAACAGATGAGTGAGTAAAAGTCTCTAAATTCAAGATTTATTCAAAAGGAATCTGATTTAAGAGGCAGTTAGTTTGTTTTTACTGGCTTTGACAGATCTGTGCACCTGGGGCATGGAATCATTTACAAATAGACTTCAAATTAGAAACATTCATATCCATTAATGAATTCAAGGGCATCATGTGGTTGTTTTTCTTGAGAGGTCACTGTGTGAAACAGCTGTTCTATGTATATTATTGTATATCATGATGTATTTTATTGTGTTGTGATTTTGTATGGCTGCTACCTTGGACAGGTCTCTCTTGCGAAATAGATTTTTGATCTCAATGGGACTTCCTGGTAAAATAAAGGTAAAATGAAAATGAAATCAAATAAATTATTGTTATGTGTATGAAGAGTCCGTGTGGACTAAACATTTTTTTACTTTTGACCCAAAACCATCGCCATTTGGCCGTCGCCATCTTGGTTTTTTGCAACCAGAAGTGACACAAGAGGGTGGAGCTAAGTACAACTAAATGCTGAATAAGATATTTTTAGGCAACCAAAAATGTTCTAATTAACTTTCATGAACTGAAAACACACTGTGAAAGGGTTAAAGCTGTAAGATGAAAACACGGACGACTCCCAGATCAGACAACGCTGTGGTAGCGACCTGCCAATCACAAGGTAGCCACGCCCTAAAGCATCCCCTGCTTTATGGTCTATCTGACTCAAAATGGGACCATAATTTACTAAATGAACATCATGCTGTATTGAAGAAGACTTGAAACTAGTGATTGAGACCATAAACTCATGTTTACAATGTTTACTGAGGTAATAAATCAAGTGAGTAGTAGGGTCATTTTCTCATAGACTTCTATACAATCAGATTTCTTTTTGCAGCCAGAGGAGTCGCCCCCTGCTGGCTGTTAGAAAGAATGCAAGTTTAAGGCACTTATGCATTGGCTTCACTTTTCAGACCCTGGAGTTGCCCACTGCCCAAAATTGTATATTTGACAAATATATGAATTCACCAATGTTTGAAATGGGATATAATTTTAAAAATGCATGCTTTTGCCATAATAACTTAGTAAATATTGGTATAATAATGTTGCAACAGTCAGATTCTGTTTACCAATTTAATTCACTTATTAATTATGTGTTTAATCCTGCAACTTATTGCCTCTAACTGCATTTATTCAGAGAAGGAAAACTGAGGAAATATCTTGGAAATAAAAATATATATATTTGTTTTCAAAAGCATCTCAAAGTTGGACAAAATGACTGACTTTCCTGCAAAAGTTAACACGGTCCAAAAGTTCAAAGTGTGAAATCTGAATAAACTGTCCTGTCTTTTAACTTCCTGTCTCTGTCTCCTCCTCCACGTCCTCCCCGTCTGTCCTCCCTCCTTCCATCTCTGCACTTTCCTTTCTGTCTGTCTGTCTACATTCTTCTCTCTATCAGATAGCCGAAGTCTTATCGATGTGGAGGTGCTGAGTACTGAGCAGCTCCACAGCTCCACCGTAACAACAACACATTCCTGCCTGCTATGTGTCCGTCTGTGTGTCAGCGTATGTGTGTGTTTTAGTTTAAGATATGAAAGTTAACGGATGTGTTTTAGTCTGAGTGTGTTGCATGAAAAGAGAAAGACAGGGTCTGTTTTTGTGAGGTGCGGGTGGTGCTGTGTTTTTAGAGATATGAAAGTGATGCGAAAATAAATCGGTGTGTGTGTGTGTGTGTGTGTGTGTGTGTGTGTGTGTGTGTGTGTGTGTGTGTGTGTGTGTGTGTGTGTGTGTGTGTGTGTGTGTGGTGTGTGGACACATTCCTCTTCGCCACCTCCAAACCCCTCTGCTCTGAGGGCCAATCAAAACAGACGTAAATCGTGGCCGGATATAAAAGCCATGCCAAAGCAAAGGACTGTGTGTCAGTGCGTGCGTGTTTTGTTTGTGCACACATGTGGGTGTGTTACACTGGAAAATATATTTCTGTCTTAACTCAATTTAGCAGCAAAATCTAAAATTAGGTCTTAATGTTATGATAACTATTGCCAAAGCATTTAGTTTGGTATTAATATCAATCTCATGGTTTCAAAAATATCAGATTCATATCATAAGATCTTAATAATTTACAATAACTAAAATAATCCTGTGGTTCAAATTCCATCGTGGAAAATAGCCGCTTACGGGCAAAACATGTACGTTTTATTTTTAAGTTTTAGATCAGTATCAGAATTGTATTAGGAAAAAGGGTTTTCTGCAGAGAAACCTTTAATGAAAGTGGGCACTTGTGAAACGCTTTGACACAAATCTGAGCTGACTGCCCTGTTTAACTGCCAGCATGGATCACTGGCTAATTTACAGCATGTTACCTGATCCACCAAGGGAATACCATCACAGGCCTGTGAGTGTGTGAGTGTGTGTGTGTGTTACAGGATCTATAGTAATGCTATTACCCTATCACCATCTCATTTCCACCCCCAGTTCTTCGCCTGGATTGCTATCTGCTCCATTTATGAAGATATGATTACAAACATGCAGCTTTTCAACCTGGTGCGACGTGCATACCTGAACGCACGTATGTGTGTTTAGTTGTCAAGTTTCTGTTATTTCCCTGTTAAAGGATGCTTCCATTATGTTGTTTGTTTTTGAGGTTTTTATATCATTCTGTAGCTTCCTAGTGGTGTTCTTTATGTATTCAAAGCCGAACATTCAAATTTTGTTATGCTTTAGCGTCAAAATGCTATTTTTCCAAGCCCTTCTAAAAACTTTATCCTGCGTGACCTGACGTAGGTTTCTGCATGATGACGGTGTAGTAAAGTAATATACAGCTGTGTGGACACCACACACAATAAAACAAACTAACTAACCGATCGATGCAGCGGTAGACCAGCGACTCCCGTGTTCTACGAGGTAAAATGAATGTTTTTGTGACCGGAGTCTGGTGTGGTGGCTTTGAAGACAGCGATGTAACGGCTTCAGCAAAGTAAAGTGCTGAAAATATTAAAAATATAGCGTGCAATTAAACTGATACTGATATTATTTAGGTGCCTAAAATACATTTTTCTGCTGCTCCCGTTCATAGTCGCATTACCTCGCCATCAGACAGCTGTTTCCGTTATATCACTCTAATCAAAGCCACCAGACTCCATTCACAAAACATAATAATTTTACCTTGCAGAACACGGGAGTATAAATACAAAACCATTTCAAAAAATATGAATTACCCAAAGGGGAACACCAACCTGAACCTTCTGGGGGCTCACAAGTCTCAAAGGTTGAGAACTGCTTTAGTACAATGTTGAGGTACTTGTACTTTACTTGAATCTTTCCATTTTCTGCTACTCAATAATTTTACCGGCTTCAACGTTAAAGTGATGTGCCTTTAATGCATCAGTAATTATACTACAATAACATAATATAGGCTACATCATGCGCACTTTTATTTTTGGTACTTTATGTTTTGGTGCTAAAACTTTAGTTCTTTTACTTGTGTAAGATTTCAGATTATTTCTAAACTGTGGTGTTGCTACTTTTACTTAAGGAATAGATCTGTGAATTTCTTCCAGCGCTATTAAGATCAATGTTGATACCATAACAACACTGAATGAGAAGATGCCACTTTATTGAAACATGTACAGCTTGTGGAATTTGAATCCCTGTACTGACAATAAACATATTACAAAGCACACGTTAAAGCTAAGACAGCTCAGTCAGAGTATGAAAGATACAAAGAACTGGATGGACAGATATAAGAAGAAAGAGAAACACAACAGATCCACAGAGGAAACATGGGAGAAGTATGAATGACAGAGGGAATAATCCAGAGCTGAAGAGGGTAAAAGCAGAGAGTTATCTCTTTGAATCCCGTAACATGTCTGTCAGACTCTCAGCAGAAGCAGTCAGGTGAAGGATAGAGATCCAGGAAAAGGAAATGAAGAAGCCAGACGCCTCTCCTTCATAATATCAAGCATCACACTCCTCTTCTCCTTCAACAAAAACTCATCGCCCTGAAGCAAAACAGTGAGCCCCCCGGCTGCTCCAGAGGAGCTTGCTCCATGGACAACACTACAAGATTACACTTGAACTGGGCAGCTCCCAGGCGAGTGTGTTCGTGTGTGTGTGTGTGTGTTTGATGTGTGACCCTTGTTCCTCTGTGACTACTTTTGGTTCAATCATCCAATCTAATACGACACAGGATCGTCTGTGAGGGCAAATAAACCACCAGAGAAACTAATATCTGCAGGATTTAGGGTTTGATTGGAGCCACAATTGGTGCGGCTTTCACTGAGAGAATCAAATCACAGAAGGTTTATATTTTATCTGGGTTGTTAGACTTCCTAAAATTAATTTTCTGTTCAAAGATACGAGACTGAGCTGTAATGAAATAAATCTAGTTGTAGTGCAGTTTCCAGCGTTTTTTTACTCCAGCGAGGCCGAGACACTGAAGTCGTAACATCAAAGCCACCAGCCTTCTGGTAACAGCCAACACCAACTCACCAGGAGTCAGGCTCCCATAGCCGGAGACACACACATACACACACACACACAGCGAACATGCACGGCTCCACGCTGCTAGCTTATCTCTGATCCGCCATCTCCCTTCCTGCGGTTTGGATCTGATGTACTTCAAAGTTGTGTGTGCATGTACTGTATGTGCATATGTGTGTGTGTGCGGACGTAATGGAAAGCACCTGCACTCGTCGAGGCGGGGAAATATGTTGTGTGAAACAATGAGGAGACGTGGATGGATGAACGGACGGATGGCGAGATTGAAGGAATGAAAATGTGTAATTTGTTTCATCTGTAAAACAATTCACACAAAGCGGGTTTGTTGGCAGAGCTTTAGAAATAAATGACCTGATGTGATAGAGGAGACGGATAAAAAAGAGAGACAGAACGCCCAGATGGGGGGGCTTCCTGAGCATGAAACACGGAGATGAACTGGATTGAATGCGAGGGGCAGAAAGGCTAAGGTGGGATTGGAGACGTGGATGGAGGGATGGAAAGAGTGAGGAGGTGGGGATAAAGGAGATTGAAAGAGGGATAGCAGTGATCAGATAAAGCAAAAAATAAAGATGAAAATATAGAACACAGCAGGAAAGAATAAGGACGGGAGGATTTCAAGCGTCTGAGGGGATCGTCCACACACAAGCCTGAGAGATGGACGGGAGGATGAGGAGGATATGGAGCCCGGTTGGGAAAGTAAATGAGACACAGTGGAGGCAGCGGGTGAGGCAGATTTCAGATGGAGTAAGTTCTCATGACGGGAGATTTAAGGGGGTTTTGGAGCAGTTTGAAAGAGTCGGGATACAGCAGCACTCTTTCATACTCATTTGTTATTCTTTGTTGATAGGGTTTAGCTTTATTCTACAGTGGATATAGACAGGAAACATGGGGGAACAAAGAGAATTAGTCTGGTGTCAAAGGTCAAACCCCACATATGGGATGAGCCAAAACACAGTGAGCCTCTATAGATACTTGACTTTACATGGTTGTTCACCGTAAACAGAGGTCATCGCTGGAAGATTGACAGCATCTAGAGCAGGGCTGCCCAAAGTGGGGACAGTGGGCTAAAGTTGGCCTGCCATCAGGTTAGATTTGGTCCACCACATGTTAGCAAAATTTTGTTTTTTTTAATTAAAAGGCCGGGATCACCAGCAATTTTTGTTTTAGGAAAAACTGGCATGGCAATTTTCAAAGGGGTCCCTTGACCTCTGACCTCCAGATATGTGAATGTAAATGGGTTCTATGGGTACCCACGAGTCTCCCCTTTACAGACATGCCCCCTTTATGATAATCACATGCAGTTTGGGGCAAGTCATAGTCAAGTCAGCACACTGACACACTGACAGCTGTTGTTGCCTGTTGGGCTGCAGTTTGCCATGTTATGATTGGAGCATATTGTTTTATGCTAAATGCAGTACCTGTGAGGGTTTCTGGACAATATTTGTCATTGTTTTGTGTTGTTAATTGATTTCCAATAATAATATATACAAACATTTGCATAAAGCAGCATATTTGTCCACTGCCATGTTGATAAGAGTATTAAATATTTGACAAATCTCCCTTTAAGGTACATTTTGAACAGATAGAAAATGTGCGATTCATTTACAATTAGTCACAAATAACTATAGACAATCATGTGATTAATCACGATTAAATATTTTAATGAATTGACAGCCCTAATATAAACCAATACTTGGGTTGAATGATCAATCCAACTTGCTGGGTTAGATTAATTTAGCGTGTAGTTAGTCCATTATTTATCCAGCGGTGTCGTTAAAAGAAATACTCAAATTGGGTTGTTTAGTGTGTGATGGTTTACTATACATTATGGAGGTTAATTACCAAAACCGTTCTCTGTTCCTATATTAATAACTATTCAGTCTCTCTTATTGATTTAAAAGTAGAAGATGATTGGATCAGAAACTTTCCAGGTCTCTTCAACATCTACTGTATCTCATTAACACCAGAGTGGGGAGACACGCTGGATTTTAACCCTTTTAACAAAAGGTCACAGGAAGGAAGGGCTTGTTTTTATTGGGTGGTGTTGATGGTCTGACCTTTGAATCTCACTTCCCAGAAGATGATCAGTTTAATCCCAGAATGATTCACACACAACTGGAAACATTTATGTAAATCTTTCCATGCAACAAAGTCAAAATCTATTGTGTGTTATCTGAGTTTACACCTACATTACTGATGAATTTCTCAGGAGTTAAACAATTTAGAATATTTCAAAATGTGAACTCACTCCGTTGTGTTTCCCGGAATGAAAATGTTTTTTCTCAATGTGCAAGTTATTAAGAAACTGAAGCTGCGTAATAACAGAGTCTCTTCTTCTCGTGCCAAAACTAGATGACTGATACCGTTAAACATCAATAGACGTCTGTGAGTCACAGACTCAATTAATGGAAGTGATGAAACGCCTGCACATCCAGCCGCTGTTTTCCTGAGGGTTGTTGGGATGTTTGTTTTAGAGCAAGAGACTGATGGAGGGGAATGAGTGCGAGAAGTAGAAATATTATCCAGAAGTGAGTGGGAAAAGCTAAATAACGATTTGACAGAGCTGGAGAAAAACCCCTTTTGAAAGTTTGGCTTATTAGATTTCACTGTACTTTGCTTTTAAAAGCCAGGACTTTGGGACAAAATTATATGTTTCAGAGCACTGTTAGCAAAAAATTCTGCCTCGAGTAGCAAAAGCAAAGACATTTGTCTCAAATGTGGAGCGGGCGGCTATTCATTTTGAGCAGAGAGCCATGTAATTTAGTGCTTTCCCAAGCACAATGTAAACTAAATTATGGGTTGTAATACAATGCATGGCTTACATTGATAACAAGGCCATTCGGCTACAAGGGAAAGAGTCAGAGGGTTGGCCCGTGCCCATGTGTGAGCACACAAGTCATTACACACACAACCTCACACTCACACACACACACACATCATTGTAAAGTTGAAACTTTGCTACCAAAGTCTATTAAGGTCAGATCTAGCGATAATCTTTGGATTAGTTTACTGCAGCGAGCGGAGAGAGTCTTTACAGTTTCAACTATTTAAGCTCGGAGCAGAGAAGAGAAAGAAAAGTTTACATTGCCTTGCGCCGGGCCCTCGATTTCCTTTCCCAGGATATTAATGAGGAAATGACACACACTTGTAAAGAAAGAAAGAAAGAGAGAGGGTGAAGAAGGAGAAAAAGAGGGAGAGAGGGATGTAGGTTTCAGGGGGATGAGGGCTGGTGATTAATCCCGCTTTGAGTCGACTCCGCCGGGAATTCCATCAAAAGGACGGAGAAAAGGGGATTTTAATTGCTGTTCCCCTCCACGTTTCCCAAAACGCTTACCTACCTCCACCCTCCCCACCGCTGCCGCCACCACCACCATTCCTTCCCTTTTCCTCCGCCATCCTGGCGAGGGGGGTCGCCCTGGAATCCGGCAGGCCTCCCACCACACACACACACACACACACACACACACACACAGATGCAGAATTACTTTCAGATGTAGGGTGAAAGCAAAGGTAGGTGTGTGCTTTAAAATGCCACCTCACCCTCTACGGCCTGAGTGTGTGTATAGCTCCTCATTTTAGTATTTAAACGTGTGTTTATCTTGCTGTCACATGTGCTGAAACCCCACCTGTGTTCAGTTACAGTCTAATGCAGAGTCCTGGTCCAACTAAAACCATCAGTGTGTTGATAACCTAACACAAAGCACTGACCCCTTTTGTGGCTGTTAGATCCGTCTGCATGGATTAAACTGCCCAGGACAGTCGCACAGCCGTTTGTGAATGAAATTGAATGTATTGTTTCTTGTACATAGACATGAATTTCACATCAGTATGTAATCCACGTAATTGTGAACCGGGAGAACGGCAAACGCTGCGTAGGGAGGAGGTTGGGGTGGATTTGTGGGTCAAAAAGCACAGAACTTTCCCTTTGTCACGTAACTTCCTTACTTAAGTTGCAGCACTTTTGGAGTTATTGTAACACAAACCACAATATTTTCCTAAAGTTAACTAAGTAGTTTGTTGCCTAAACTTAACCAAGTCCATCTTTTCCTAAACCTAAATAAGTAGTTTGTTGCCTAAACCTAACCAAGTCCATCTTTTCCTAAACCTAAATAAGTAGTTTGTTGCCTAAACCTAACCAAGTTGATCTTTTCCTAAACCTAAGTAAGTAGTTTGCTTCCTAAACCTAACCAAGTCCATCTTTTCCTAAACCTAACTAAGTAGTTTTACTCTGAAAAGATTAAAATTGACGCGTGTGTCACGTGTTGCTGGACATTCGTAGGATAACGCACAAAAAATACATTTTAGAAAAAGAGAAATTAGTGTCTATGTATATGAATGAAATAGATTAAATTTCGTGACTATTTCATGACCTGCCGTGAGACTGTGTTGAACCACTAGTCCCGCTCAGTGTGTTGATAACCTAACACAAAGGACTGACCCTTTTTGTGGCTGTTAGATCCGTCTGCGTGGATTAAACTGCCAGAGGAGTCGGTGTGTTGCTGCCACATCTGGTGGATGTGTTTCATCCTCCTGCTGCAGTGGCTGTCAGAGTGGAGGCTGGGGACCCATCAGAGGTGCTTGAAGGAAACCCTGCGGTTCCCTATAAAAATGAAGAATAGTTTCATTTCAGTGTTATTTCACCTACCAGTTAATCAGATCGTGTGCTAACCGTGCCATGCAGCTATGTGCTGTAGACTTATCCTGTACAAAGTGCCACTCTATTTAACATTGACAGACCTCCCACTCCCCCTGGAAACTCTTTAACTGTTAGATACCCTCAATGGATGATATTCCAACCACCAGGAGTTATTTTGCAAGGGCATTTTACTCATGAAGTTCAGTTTGCTCATCAAGAAGACTCAGAAACCAGCTCCATAGTGTCTTTCTGTTGCTCTGGAGGAGCTTTCTAATGTTTAATGTCTAATGTGAAAAAAAGCCCTGATAATATCAGCAGGGTTATTTCACCTTGGGCTTAGAGACTACAAAGTTATATATATACTTTAAAAGACTGTGTTACAAACAGTTGATAAACTCCAGGTCTGAAAAGTGAAGCCAATGTGGAAGTGTCTTAAACTTGTATTCTTTCTAACAGCCAGCAGGGGGCGACTCCTCTGGTTGCAAAAAGAAGTCTGATTGTATAGAAGTCTATGAGAAAATGAGCCTACTTCTCACTTGATTTATTACCTCAGTAAACATTGTAAACATGAGTTTATGGCCTCAATCTCTAGTTTCAAGTCTTCTTCAATACAGCATGATGTTCATTTAGTAACTTATGGTCCCTTTTAGAGTCAAATAGACCATAAAGTAGGGGATGCTTTAGGGCGTGGCTACCTTGTGATTGACAGGTCGCTACCACGGCATTGTCCGGTCTGGGAGTTGTCCATGTTTTGATCTTACAACTTTATCCCTTTCATGGTGTGTTTTCAGTTCATGAAGGTTAATTATAACCTTTTCGGTCGCCTAAAAATGTCTTATTCTTATTGCTAGCTCCACCCTCTCGTGTCACTTCTGGTTGCAAATAACGATGGCCAAAATGACGAACTCAAGGCTTCAAAACTGTAGTCCACAAACCAATGGGTGACGTCACAGTGACTACGTCCATTTCTTATATACAGTCTATAGTTAAAGCATGGAGGTTTACAAATTTGGGTGTTTACCAGGCAGTGGAAGTCTAACAGTATGGGAAATGGTAATGCATTATGGGAAATGTCAGATCCAGGAGTCTGACTCATGTTGGAGACTAAACCTCAGGATATTTATCCCAACATTTGAATTCCCCAACGTTATGGAAGTTCAATTTTAATCACTAGAATGCCCCTTTAAGATAGATCATCTATGTAGTCAGTGATTAACTAGATGACTGATGCTATCAAATATCAATAGACGTCTGTGAGTCCCAGTTTCAATCAATGGAAGAGATGAAATGCATGTTTTCCTGAGGGTTGTTGGGATGTTTGTCTTACAGAAAGAGAGTGAATCATCTACTGTAGTGTAAATTTAGTCGGTGATTAATACTTCCCAGACTGACTTTCAACAACACACATGCATCACGTTTTTCCATTGCATTCAATAGTAGAGCTATTACACTGTAAATACAGTAAAGCCAGATAACTTATTGTACTGAGAGATTTCTGTGATACCACCTAATCGTTATTGCTGCATTATACTCTAATCTATTGAGGCTACAGTCTGCAGAAATACCTCTTCTATAATGTATTTCTAACTAAATGATTGAAAGATCGATTGTGTTAATGCATTCAAGAAATTAGTGCCATTAAAACGAATTTTCGTCAGCACGTTATCATCACGTTAACTTTGACAGCCCTACATTTTTTAAAAGCTGAAGTAAAGCAAACTGTTAATGTAGCGTGGAGTATATACATACAGTGTAGTGAGTCGTGTTGCTATGGTTACCAGTTTAATGTACCACATCCCCTGATTTAAAACTGTGGTTAAAGTGTTGAGGAGCTCGGTTTGAGGTGTCCCATGTGTTCAATTTTAATACCTGTCACCCAAACATAAACAAATATTTTCAGTGGCAACTTCATGTGATGGCATATTTAATGATATTCAGGCAATTATGCACAGAAATGAGGGAATACGTCTCTGCTGGCTGCTGTTGAAATGTTTAGAAGTAATCTATCTTTTAGGGTTCTCAGTGAAAATACAGCAGGCTGTTAAGATACGGTATTTTCCCGTCCTGCAGCAGCATTGTTCTGTTTTAATAATCTGTGGTTCATATGGAGTAATCCTAAAAGGACATGCTGTTCATACTGATCCTCAGACATTAACCTTTACACACCAAAACAGAGTGGTTTCTAAGTGGTTTAGTGTCCTTCTCAGGTGTCTTCGTATCCATGGCAACATGTTAATAGCCAACCGTGGGACTGTCTAATCACACAGGTGTAACAGATACAATACATATTCACCATTTCAGTATACATTTTATTTCAGTTCTACTGCCCTGTTTATCTTAGTCGCCTCATCCTCTTATTCACCTTTACTTCCTCCTTAACTTTCCCTTTACATCAGCAGGATCAAAGTAACGAGGTTAAGGGAGGGGGGTCTTTAAGTGCTAGATAAGATGGGGGTGTTTGATTTCTACCTCAGCTAGAGGTCTGACTTGTCATGTCATGGATAGATGACTTTAACAAACTTCCCTCAGATGAAACCACCAGGCAGTAGTAGAGTACCTCCCCCTGTGGCATCATATGGCCTTGGTTAGAGATAAGGGCCATTTTAAGTGTAACGTGGAGTTGTCTTTAGACGGATCTCAAAGGGCTGCTGTTCAAGGAGAATAAGTGTGACTGCAGTTTGTTTGTGTTTTTAATCCACTTCATAGAAACAGTACAAAGTCACCAAATATTCTAGTGATAGTTTGGTGGTCTTAGATGATATACATGTGCACGTGATTCAGAAAAACTTAAACAATCAGATTTCAGAGTTTATATTTAAGATTGAAAAGGTTTCCAAAAACTTTTCTGAAAAAAAGAAAAGAAAAAAGGCCATGGAATAGATAGAAGTACATCTTTCTCAGTCTATAAAACATCTTTGGCTTCATACGGTCCTTGTTAAAGTCTTTTTAAAAGGTCTTTTCTCATCCGAAGCTACTAAAAATAGCCTTTACAATGCAGCAGGTTATTGTTGTGTTATCTGTGCTGTGGGAGGGCAGCCACAGGATAACATCTTCACTGTTGATGTTTGCAGGAACAGACTGTAAGTGATCGCATTTCCATGTCCAAACATATATCAGAAGAGCACAGGGAAAGTAATAGTGTTTATGTGTGTAAAATACTGCTTACATATAACTCAGTGAGATAGAAGTTTCTGATAACGGGTGGATCGGTAGAAGAGGATCGTGTTTTCCTTGAATCACTATGTAAACAAATCTTTATCATAAAAAAAACACTTTTACAGTGTTGAGTCTCTTCCAGCTATCTGACCAATTCTGGGAAATTCAGACAGCTAGAAAGACAGTAAAGAAGTCCAGTTGAATATAGAGACACAATGCTGCAACAGTTTAGCAACCTCACAGTCTAAACACTCCCATTATATCAAGATTTAGTGTTTTCTTGAATCATCATAACCTTTATTTAACTAGGAAGTCACATCCTCTTTTACAATATTACTAATATTAATATATATCATTATTAAGTGGAATCGTACTTATGTAGTCGAGACAAAAATAACTGTAATACTATCAATATCCAGTTAATTCTGTATCTTTAATGGTTTCCTCATGTTCCAAATAAACTATCCAGCCCATTGTTATTCCCAGGGTGTCAAATACCGACATTTTGTCATGGCCATCGTGCATTGATACCACTGCACAAGGCACCCTTTAGCAAAATTCTCCCCAAATGCTGTTTCTTTGTTAAACGACGAGTTTAAGACATTTTATGTATTCCCTTTCTTGCTAAAAGTTACATGCAAAGATCGATACCATTCTGGTGTCTGTCCCTTAAATATGAAGCTGTAGAGTCTTGTCATCATGGTGAGGTTACCAGGAAACCGGTGGAGACTTCAGCACTGGGATGCACCAGCTATGCGTAGGTTCAAACGTAGCCTAAATTGAACGTAATTTCTAACTTAGGTCAGAGTTTCAACAGGTTCTCATCCCAACTCGTCACATACCACCACTTTGTCCCATCCCTCTTGGCGTCACTTTATTTTCAGTATCAAATTCATTATAGTTAGGTTTAGGAAAAACAACATGGCTGTGCTTAAAACTACTATGTCTGTAAAGTGAAAATGAAACTTAATGTTGTGAACACGCACGAACGAACAGCTGATTGTAGCGTTTACTGTTGCCGCGGATGGGTTTACATTATAATTAATGGAATGCCTGGTGCATTTCATACCAACACTAAAGGGTGCGGTACATAACGCCAACGGCCGTGACAAAGCCTCGGTATTTGGCGCTCTGGGAATGAGAATAGGCTGGGAGTTTACATGCCACAGCAATTTTAAGGGTTGCACCAGCTGAAATAGTTCCATAGGCATACAGTGAGTTACAACTTAAATCTTACACCTAGCCCTGGTAAGTGTAAAGTAAAATAGTGGTTTGCATGGCACATCGTTTTGAAAGAAGGCATAACTTGAAGGATGAAGAGGAGCAAATCATACCGGCAGTTTTGTGTCAACATATGAACTCCATGATAGATCACACCCCTCTGATATTTATGACATTGATCGGGCTTTTCTCGTTCACTGTTCGGACTTATACCTACAAAAAGGACACAAGGAATAAAAACATTTGGTTGCTAAACATGAATCTGACATGTATTTGTGGTCCATATTTTTAAAAAGTAAAACATTTTTTTTTATTTTAATGACAATGTCTCCGTGGTGTGGGGGAATATATTGAAATAAACAGAAGATTTAGGATAAGGATATATAAGGTAAACATTGTTTTACACAGCTTCGCAATACTGTGGGAAAGGACAGAAAAACTGTATCCAGACAAAAACTCATTATGTCCTCGTCTCATGTGTGGCAAAAACCACCGGGTAGGAACATATTACTTTGCTTTGTGTATAATGGAAAGCGCATGTAGAAAACAATGTGGGAAAAAAAAACAAAAAAACACAATTGATATTCTTGCAAATAAACTCCAGAGCAATGCGTGTTATCGCCGCCGCTGCATGGAAATGATAGCAGACGTTTGTTTTTCTCCTCCATGAAAAGCAGAAGAGAGCGATGTTTACAGACACCGTGTAGGACACACAATGTACACAGGGAGACGGAGCAGGAAGAAGCGATGTGGCGGCGCATTTAATTAAATACAGCCACGGGAGATGAACATAAGACATCATGAGGCCAAGTCGGATGTCATAACAAGTCTTTATGATCAGATCTCCAAAGTCACATTGACAGTGGGATAGTAGAAGAGGATGCTTTAACCCTTAGTTCACCAAACACGGCTGCTAAAAACACACGCTTCTTTGTAAAGGGCTAAAAGCCTTTTTAGTATTTCTTCATCCTAGCTGTGCTTTTATTTTGTGATTTTTATCGCCTCATGATGTGAGAACAGTTGGACTTTGTTTAGCAGCTGTTTCCAAGCCGAGTGTGATCCCAAAATCTATCATCATATGATCATTAATGAGGAGTTGTCTTGGTTTATTTATGTTTCAGCAACTGTGTACACTGTTTTATAATGGGGCTGCTGTTGTTATTGAGCTGTATTGAATGTTTTTAAGGTGTGGTTACTTCTGTCATTCAGTCATTAGCCAACACAATCTCACAGCAGTTCATGAAATGGTCCCAAAATGTAATCTATTTGATTTGTGTACATTGTGACACGAATTTCCCTCTTTTTTTTCGTGACGCTCAGCACAACTTTCAACATATTTTTGCACAGATTTATTAAGAGAACTGGATACAGTGTTGGAGGCGGGCTCCTGTTCATTCCTATGAAAGTTGATCAGCGGCACATGAAGTCGAAATGGCTCGACTTCAGAGTGATAAAGTACCCGGATCTTCCGGCGATCTTCCGCGTCCATTGGGCCCATAGAGCAGGCGCACTAGCGTTTCCTTTAACTCTGCGTATCAGCCCGCGGTCCAGTCCTCGGTCTGGGACTCATTCACATGAACGGAGGAAGAGAAATAACTCTGGATTCAGCTATAGGTGCTTTTTACAACTTTTAGAACCTAATGATTTAAATACGGGCTATTCAATACTGGGAAGTTGATTCACCTCAAAAAAAAGTATCCACTGAGTTACAGACGTCTCTTTACCAATGTAAGTCTATGGGAAAAAGTTGTTTTTGGCCCAATGGCATCATGTGACGGTCACGGAAGTTGTAGTACCGCCGTTTGGCCACTACAGAAATTTGCTTCAAAGCCTTTCATGCCTTTACCAGCAACACGCATCAATTTCCGCTCCAGTCTTTTCAAAATAAAACTACTCGGGTTTAGGAAAAGATCGTGGTTTGGGTTAAAATAACACCGGAAATGGCGTTACTTAAGTATGGAAGTTACGTGATAAATAAATCAACGTTGACTTCTGGTTTCACATGGGACACGAACACCGGCCTCCTGGGCGAAAGTCCGGTGTTTTTTTGTTGCTCGTTCGTTTTGTTGCTCTTTATACTTGTTCACAATTTTGTGGATTATATAAGAGTTGATTTTGTGCTGACCATCACGGAAAAAAAGGGAAATTGGTGTCTATGTACGCGAATCAATACATTCAATTTTGTGTCTATTTCACGAACTGCTGTGCGACTGGGCTGCATTAGCAGTTTTATTGTTGTTGATTCCCTGTTTCTTGTAGTTTCCTTGCTTTTTTTGTTTATTTTTTGTTCCCTTTTTGACATTTTTTTGTTATTTTTGTCATTAGTAGTTTTACTGTTATTGCTTTATTGGTTTTTTTGTTTTGTTTTTGTTGTTTTTCTTTTGTTTTTTGTTCCCTTTTTGACTTGTCATGTTTTTGTTATTATTGTCATTAGTAGTTTTATTGTTGTTGATTTCTTGGGGGTTTTTTTTAGTTGTTTTTCTTTTGTTTTTTGTTCCTTTTTTTGCCTTGGATTTTAATTACATGTTTGGTTTTACATTGTGATGTCATGCTTTTGTATGGACCCCAGGAAGAGTAGTTTTTTTTTAGCATTTTGTGGTAGACCACCAGTTTCTTCAAACTCATGGGGATTCTGGGTAAATTCAATAAAATGAAATAAAACAATCTTTATGATCGGACGTCATTGAAAAGACAAGTGTAACTCTGTTGTTGTTGAACTCCCTCCTCTGCGTCTCAGGTATGCTTCTAGTTAGCAGCCGACAAGAGTGTCAGATCATAATCAACGCGACACCTGCTGGGACTACCCAGAAGCCCCTGCTCATATGGGCCGCATTACCGGTCTCTCTAATTGGCTGGCTCCCCTGTGAGAGCTAAAACCTCTGCGCTGTGATTGGTGGAGCCGGCCGGGTTTCGTGAGTGTGAAACTGCAAATCTGTGATGTGGAAATTTTGTATAGATTTGATCAAATACCGCTCAAAAATCAATATGTGCTGTTGTTATTTTGGAGGAATAATGTTTTTTCCTCATAAAAAGAGAAGTGCATCATGCAGAAAAAACATTCTTCATATTTAATACATGAACTCGAGGCCACTTCCTTCAGGCTGTGGCCATGAGCTTGTGGGTTCATGAAAATGCAAAATGTTGCTCCATCATTTGTTTTCAGAATGATTTTACACGCCGGGAGGAGGTCTGCGTATTGTTCTCTGTAATTTCGCCGCTCTGCCAGCCTCCTCAGTCGATCCTCACGATCCTCAGGGAAACATTCCCTTTAGCCCTCAAACAATACAAAACCCTTCTGGTGCATATTTTACAACCACGGTGTCATGGGCACACAACAACGCCAGAACACATTGTGCAGGAGAAAAAAAAAAAATATATATATATATATATATGCGCATGTTTTTCATCTGTGCACACACGTGCACACAAAGACTCAATAAAAGTGTTTTAGGATGCTCAGGAGAGCAGAGTTTTAAGACTTTCTTCCTGCTTTCACTCCTGGATACCCAACACTTAGGATTTCAATTACTATCATTCTGCCGTGTGTATGCATGATGTGTGTGTGTGTGTGTGTGTGTGTGTGTTTGTGTGTGTGTGCTCGCACCGGTCCTTTATCGGTCCATGTGAGTCCACTAGAGCACAATTAACGACCTCTGTTCTCTGGTAGCCGGCAGCCAAGGTGGAATGGTTCGAGTTAGGAGTAGAGATGGCGTGAAAAGAAACTTTAAAAAAAGAAAAACACTAAATGCTCTCTGGCTCCACGGCCGTCTCCTGTGACAGCGGAGGCTGAAGCTCTTGTAAGCCTCATTTCCACTCGGCTTACTCACTGAATTTAATGCAACACTTGTGGAATAAAGTGACTCTTTTTTTGCCTAACCTACTTGAACTTTGCTTAACTTGCAGTATTTTGGCACAAGAGGAAGCACAGAAGCCCACAGAGAGGCGAAGTCCCTCCTCTTCCGGTGGACCCCATGGGACCTTATCTCGGAAACAATATGCACGGTAGATCCTGTTTGAATAGCGCCATGAATCACACATATGATGTTTATCAAATTAAAAGACAATTTTGCAAGTCAAGAAAGTTGCAGTTTGTCGTAGTATCATTTAGTTTGGTGTGAAACCGCTCAGTGAACTACATCTCTCGTCTCGCACAATATATACGTCACCAACACTAGTTAGCTAACTAACTTAGCTATGTTCCATAAACAAATATAACATAATCCTGATGTGTTTTATCCAGCGAGTCCTGGTCTTTTTATCAGCCGGGAAGAGAAAGAACGAGTGAGACCCGTTAATGTATGAGTTCATCCCGGTAGGAAATGCACAAACATCGTAGCTTTAGTGAGAGAGACGTCACCATGCAACTTTTGGGTGTGTCGTCTGATACTTCAACAGTTTTACAACAAACTATGACTTTCTTGACTTGCAAAATTATGTTTTAAATTGACAAACATCATATGTGTGATTCATGGTGCAATTCAAACAGTAAAAATAAAAGTTTCGCCGCTGACTACCTTTCATATTTTTTCCCAAATAAGGTCCCACGGTGGTGCACCAGAAGGGGCGGGACCTTGCCTCTCTATATGGCTCTTACTATTGATGCAAAGTGTGAAATACAACACAGCATTTACTGTATGTGCATGCTGGTGACAACATGGTGCTCAGTGGGATAAGGCAGAAACAGAAAAGGTTTTGAGGCAGTAAAGGGAAGAGAGGTCGGGGATTGAGTGATTATCGTGTCAGCCGAAGCAACCCGTGATCCAGAAAAATAGTAATTTGTTTGATTAATTGACGATCAATCAGAGAGAGAGATCAGCTTTTCCAAATAAATCCTGTTTTCAGTCGCCGCTCAGACTCTTTACCCACATCCAGATTCCTCCGAACGCTGCCTGCAAACCGTGACCCTGAGTGGAGTTTACTGCAGTGGGAGCACAGCCGGACTCCAACCACAGTCAGAGTACTACTGCACACTGAGTTAATCACACTTTCTATTAACTTTTATTGCTTACACACATGTAATGACGTTTAATTGAGTAGAATGTACAAAGTTTAAGGCTATTGTTCTGAGCTTTGGATATTTTTCCACTGAAAGCTGGTACCAATGTCAGAACAATGTGATGAAAAAAACAACATGAATGTAGTAACTAGAGTAAGAATCATTATTTGAGGCGGGAGGTTTACTCATTTCTTACTGCTTTATTTATTACTTCCTGGCCTTGAGCTTAATGAGAGAGAGCGATTATAAAAGTGAATGAATGATTTCATTATGTTTCCATCTGATATTTATTTATTTTCCTTATCCGTAGCAAGGTTTGGACAGAGAGTGGGGCACTATTTAAACATTCATCTTTTACGAACTTTTGAGCAGACAATTACAGTGGTGCGGCAATCATCTGACAAATTTACTTAACATCTCATGTTAATGCTGTTATTTTGGTGGCCAATTCTCACCTATTTTTTTATTTATTTATTTATTTAATTTATTTTATTTATTTTTTATTTATTTATGTAGTTATTTAGTTATTATTTATTATTATTTTTTCCTCTTTCTCTGTCTTGTGTTGTTAAGGGACTGTGTCGTTGAGTTTTCTATTATGTTTTGTGTTGTTGAAAACTTGAAATTCAATAAACTTAATGTCATAAAAAAGAGAAAAGGACAGAGGGAGTCGTATGCTGTGCAAATTGTAAAAACACCCGGAGGCAAATTTGTGACTATTGACTATTTAGATGTTGTGAAAACAGTCCTGCCAGTTACCTTTTTTCTTTTTGGAAATTGAACATGTTGCCACCCCCTACAAGGAACGTTAATACTTTGTAAAAGCAAAGTACTATAGTGCTATTGTAAGATATATGGATGAAAGGTGGTGAGCCTTAACAGCTACTTTCACTGTAGGAAGACAAGAATTTTGACCCCTATCTGATAAACCCAGTAAAATCAAAAGATTAACCTGTGAGCTCAAGAGCCTGATACTTTATCTTGGATTGTTATACGCCTTCCTATTGGTCAGAGAGGTCGAGAAATGAGCCAATCAGGGATCAGAGATTCCTGAGATTGTTCTTTATTCAGACATCAACAAGGAGGGTTAAAAGAGGAGATGTCATATTGCGTCATATCATTGGGGTACAATGCATGCACAGTAAAATCTGGTCTGCACTAGCTGTATCATAGAACATGAGGATGATTGACTAGTTTCTCTGAGGCGTACGCAGGGAGGGTTTCAGTAGTAGCCTACTTTATGGGTGAGAATCACAAGTCTGCAATTATTGAAAAGATATTTAATAAAAGACCTTAAACAAATGCTTTCTATTTTAAAACATTCTCGTGTATATCAGCCGCCATGCATTCGAGCGTACCCAAAAAGTTCTGCCAGGCTGAACGCACTCAAAGAACACCTGATCGGACAGCATCCCTTTATTTCTAGCGCCGTCTGCTGTAACCCTCCGACATCGCAGCTCCAGTTACTGGAGCTATATGGGGTACGACACATGCCATGCATGACACCCCATTGCTCAAGACCGTGTCCCAGCCTCCATTCGGACATCAAGAGGAACTCAAAACGAAAGTGAGGGAAAATTCAAGTGGAAGAGAGAAAGAACAGTAGAGTACAGAGCGAGGAAAGGAAGTCATTTAAGGGTAAAGGAAAGATTAATGAGGAGGCGAGAGCAAAACAGAAACAGGGACAGGAAGTAGAATATGAGGGAGTCTGTAATTGTGAAATTAGTCTCAGTCATAACACGCATACATTCACATAAGCCAGGACACACACATGTTTAGAATCTGTAACAGTAGATTTACCAGCTGAACAGCAGAATCACTCATTTTCACATCTTAAAGCCCAGCTCAGATATTTTGTGTCCTTTAAGACTTCAACTTTGTGATTTTAAAGATATGAACAGAAAGATTTATTGTTATTTCGTAACACCTGTTCACTGTTTCCTTTGGCTCTATTTATTTAATTAAGTGACCACATTTCTTTATTTAGAACGGGTCAGCGGTGCACGATGTGACTGGATTATATCAGTGTGAGAACGCTCCAGATTGGGTGCGGAGTGAACCGTGTTTGGGAAAAGTCAGGCCATATATCTGTGTCTCTCTGGACCTTCATCAGTGGATGTTTCCTTAAAAAAAAAATCATCCTTGTTTAAACACTGAGGAGGAGGAGGAACTGGACGGAGCTACGCAGCCTCGAGGCATGAATGAAACTCCTGACAGCTGCTGACAGGGATGCTGTGAAAACACTCAACGAGGCTCCGACACGGAAGATTTCAGAGTCATTCAGCTGCCAACTCAACATTTTTATGCAAAAAAGTAACAGAAGCTGCAAAAGTTTTGTTTTTCACAGCCAGAATTTGTCCTTTGTTTTCTGACAAGTTCACAACAACAGCTCACAAATGCTTGTTTTTCAGAAGTCAACTCCTAAATCTTCCCTTTCTATGGGTTTTAAAAATGGATGGAGTCGCTGCTTATAGTTACTTTACTGCGTCTGTGTCATAATAAGGTGATCTAATGTTGACTTTGAAAGGCTACCTAAAGTTTCTTTGCAAGTTGATTTCATAATTAACCTACTACTTGTAAAAAATCTGAATAAATTAAGACTAAAACCTTCATGGTACTTTATACTCTCTACAGGATTTCCTTGTGTATTTACAGTAAATCACTGGCAGCACGGTTGCCAGCAAGTCGCTGTATTTTGATTCACAATAAACTACTGTAATTATACTATAATGCTATTTACAGTATTACTTATTTACTGTATTTTATTACTATAAAACAGTATTTTACTGTATGTTTTCTGTATTTTGTTGTAGTGTAATATATTGTAGCCTACTGTAAAATCTACAGTTATATAAATATTGATATATTGCAATTTGTAGTTATAGGGATGAAACAAAAACACATGTACAGTATTTTAACCATTTGGGAGCTCAAGACCATATGCTTATTTATTTCAAACTTTCCCTTAAAAATGTCCATCCCTAGATAATAAAAAAAAGAAAAAGAAAGCACCAAAACAGAGATTTGTTTCAATTCAAAGGCTCAACATGTCAGGTGAACAATATACAACTAATTTGCATTATGTTACCGTTTCACAGCTCAAAGAGGAGCTACATGCAGGACGCCAGTCAGGCAGGTTGAACTGAGCAAAAGGTGAGTTTTAATGTAACAAAGCTGAACAAAACTGAGGGAGCAGGCTGAACATCAGCAGTGATATATTATAGCTAAAAAAAAAAAAATGAAACTGAAATGAATTTATGATCATTTTTATTAGTTTTTTTTACACTAGAAATATTGTTTTTCTGAAAGGATATCCTTTTTATTTAGTTTCAGTTCACTAAAAATATTTTTCACTGCTTATTTTTATTTTAGTTTAATTTTAGTTCAATATAATAACGGTCCTGAGTGTTGTAAACCCTCCGTCTGCTGAAACTCCTCCCTGCAGTATAATCATGTTACACTTCCTGAATTTGAAAAAAAGGCTGCAGGCAGCAATTATACTTCCTAGAAAACATATTTGTCAAAGCACATCAGTAGTATGTAAATGTCCTTTGTAGAAGAAGAGGCTGGCATACGGTATACACACCTGTAACTTGTGTAGTGCAAACATGCAAAGTCGTGCTATTTGCCACTGAGCAGCTTCAGTTGTTCACATCAATACATCGATAACAACTGTTGAGGAGAGGGAGAGCATCTGTAAATTCTGCATTGAGCTTTTGATGGCAGATATCCAGCGGGAACAGATTCATTCATGCTGAAACTGATTGGAAAAGAGAGGAGCAATTTGCTCCAATCAGACCTGCTGTTGTTACAACAGCCTCCTGGGTTCTGCTGCGTCATTCACTATTCTTTACTTTTCCTCTCCTTCGATCTCTCTCTCTTCTCTCCTTCTTTTTCTTTTCTCTCTTTTTTCCTTTTTGCTGTCTGATAGACAAAAAAAGAATCTCAGCTGAGTTTTGCTGAGCCACATCAGCATCTCTCTCTCTCATCCATCGTCAATACTCTTTTTTCTCTGTTTGTCTCTGTCTCTGTCTCTGTCTCTGTCTCTGTCTCAGTCTCTCTGGACCACATTCAGTTGACGATTCCTAGAAAATCAGCTATTGTTTAAACACAGAGGAAGACTGGCTGTCTAACTGGTGCAACAAAGCTTTGGGGTACGAATTGAAACCGCTGACCACATAATGACACTCAGGAACGCAATCTTAAAGTCTTTACAATAAATTCACTTTCAGAGTACCTGATATGTATTTGAACTCTGTCTCTTTCTGCCTCTCTCTATTCTCTCTCTCTCGTTCTCTCTCCGTCTGCCAAAAAAGCCATCGCTGGAAAACACTGTTTTGTAAAAAAAGCTATTTGTTTGTCTTTCTCTGCGCCATCTCTCTCTTTAGATGATTTATTTGACTGCATTGCGGCGCTCAGCTCCAGTTTCAGGCGGTTCGGCCAACGTAAACCTTGTCACAACTCTGAATTCCTGACTGGGCTACAGCTTCCAGGCAGAGCTATGGTGGATCAGCGCTGGATAAATACACGAGATAAGCCAGCCAGGGCCGTGCATAGCACACGAGTTAGGCAAAAGGCCTCCTAACCGGGATGATAATGCATTACGGGATGCTTCATCTGACAGAGGGCTGGGGTGGGCAGCTTGAAGTGGAGCTGTTGTCAGTGTTTCATGTCATTCTGTATGCCATGCTGGGTGAAAGCAATATCTATACCTATCTGAATTAACTACAATTAGCCACCTTTGTGCTTTAAAGCAAAACAACAGGACATAAAACATACATTTTTAGTTTAGTGCCAAACTCGGCTAGGGAAATCAGATCATTTTCAAAGTCTGAAATAGTTGTGGCTGCACAGAAGAACAGTGTCTAATATGATTGATCGCAACATTTCAAATCATATTTCATTTGACACACTTTATCCAGCCTCTCGTATGAACCACAGCGGTGGATGTTTCACAGAGGAGCAACATCCCTTATAAGTTATTGCGTAACTATTTTCACAGAGTGTGAGAGTTTATGTTGCAATGAATTAGACGGTCACAGTTTGCTGCTCAGATCGCTGGCAGACGCCGAAGAACAGGGATCACCGTGTCACTCAGTATCAACGTTTCACTTTCTGCCGAACGACCGGCGAGATGAAGCGGTGAGAGAGAGAGACGCCAGCTGGAGCGAGAAGGCCGCTGACTAACAAGTAAATCCCTTCAATGTGCTAAACTATGCTAACCTGACAAATATGGAATATAAATACTGTGTCATGTTGGCCTGTTATGTAGGCCTGTGGGCCACACATGTTGACTTTGCAATGTTTTGTGTAAGACAATATTTTTTTGGTATCAACAAAGGTCCACTCAGTTAGCTTGTAGTTTTGTATTAATGTCTACAGGCCATTAAGTAGTTTTATTTGGAGTGGCTGGAGGATGCAGGAAAGATTGGGAGAGGGGTCGGGTTTGGTGGGATGATGGGAGTCAAGGGGGAGGGATGAAAAGGGGTCGGTCGCATGGAGATGAACGAGGCCGAACGGGGTTGTGATGTGGCTGGAGCGTCTGGAACCCCGGGGGTACGCCTCGATGAGCTTCTTGCTTCGTCATCCTCCTGGATACAAAATGAGTTTTCCCATCTAATTTCAAGATCTCTTTTTTATCGTGAAAGGCCAAAATACGACATCTTATTTCAAGAAATTTTACCAAGAGAATTTAGATTTTTTTGTGGTGTGAAAAAACACCTTGTTTTCATAGTTTGTTTGTTTTTTAAACTTATTTTTATAGAGGCTTTTTTACAGTATTTTATAATCTTTTCAGTTAGACCCCGTGGTCGGGCTTGGGATTTGCAGCTTTTTGTTTGACCCAGATTTGCCTAACCCTAATGTGAACTATGTCTCTGTGCCGGTCTAAAGCTCCCCAAACAACCCGGAGCGCCTCCATCAGGGGTCTTGCAAACGTGTGAAGTCATTTCTACTCCAGTGAAACAAGGATTAACAGAATGTGTGTGTGCATCCGTACATGTGAGCCTGCATGCCTGCTGTGTTTTGAATTGAAAGCATGCATGCATACTTTATATGGTGATGTGTATGCATTTGTGAGTGTGTATGTGTGTATGTATGTGGTTGCATATTTGTGTGTTTGTGTGCCTGGTCTGAGCCTGGCTGCCGGGCTTCAGAGCACCACTCTGTGTTTTCCTACCAGTGTTTGATCAAGCTGACAGGAGACCATTGTTTCGAGCTGGCCGCTTAAATCTTTGTGACTGAGCGCTGCTTGGCAGAAAAATAGCATTTCTGAGAGTTAGATACACAAATGATGGCTTAGATCAGGTCTTTCAACGTTTTTCATTCCACGACCTGAGCAAGACTGAGTCACTGACCCCGTTAGCCAGGATAACAATCATAACACCGCTGTTGTTATTCAGGGACCTACACCAAAGCAGCTCCGCCGATGCCCAGGACATATTTCAGGTTTTAGGGAATAATGTCAGAAACCAGGGAAGCACAAATACCTGCCTATTTATAGGTTGGGACTTATTTTAGTCAACATACTCTCATAACGATTGGAGGAAATACAAGTCAAACAACTCGCTAACTTTAGCAAAAACAAGTCAGTAAATCAGCAATGCAGGCCCTGAGAAGATTTAATTCACTTTTATTCAATCATTTCTCCGTCTCATCGTTACAGTTCAAAGTGCTTCACAGATGACTGACAAGTCGAAAATAACACAACAAGTGGACCATCAAAACAACAAAAAAGATAAAACAATTCAGCAATTTAATAATTTGATAATTTGAGATCAATGCATGCGAGACAATAAAATTATAAAAATGTAATCAAATAGAATTAAAAGCTATAATAACAGTAATAGTAGTAAAAGAGTTGTGAAGTACTTAAAATAGATTAATAATAGAATAATAGAATACAATTTTACAAATGAAATACAATAAAATAAGTGAATAAAATATTAAGATAACACATTATTATTATTATTGATAATATTTAAATATAAATAATAACCCCAAGACTTTTAAAGATGATTATTTGCACATATTTCTTCAAGATTATTTTAATTATCATTATTATTATTATTATTATTATTAGTAGTAGTAGTAGTAGTAGTAGTAGTAGTAGTAGTAGTAGTAGTAGTAGTAGTAGTATTAATAATATTTAAATATAAATAATAAATAATAACCCAAAGACTTTTTAAGATGATTATTTGCACATATTTATTCAAGATTATTATTATTATTATTATTAGGAGTAGTAGTAGCATTAATAATAATATTTACATATTTGATCTTCAAGATCAATATCAAAGAGTACAATAAGAGAGTAAAATTAAAAGCCTGTCTTTATAATATATAATGTACCACTGCATATACAATATTATCAAAAAACAAACAAACATTTTTTTTTTTACCAGTTTAATTAATATCAAATTCTTTGTATTTCATCACATTATCTATTTAGGTAAGGTTACACCACACATGTAACCCACTGACTGGACTGTGTGTGAACAAAGTGTCTCCCAAAGGGTTGCAGTGAAGCATCCATGTTGTTCCTCCCAGCTGTCTTCTGAAAGTTATAGTGCCACCCAGTGTGGTCCAACACTCACTGTCACGTGCTGAAAAGCCACATAATTCATGTAGAGCTCCAGAAATTCTCACGGGAGTCGCTCATTTCTTCTCGGGGACATCTCCCGGCTCGCCTCGGTTTAACAAGAGTGCGGTTCAGCGTTGGAGCTCTCCCGGGGAAGTCTAGACTTCTGGGATTTGGCCAAAGAAACATGTCTGAGTGAAGCACGACAGAGGCCAGAGTCAAGAGCGGGCTAACAGGGTTTAAACATGCTGCTGGCCCAGTTTAAGTGTGAAAATGGTTGTTTCTGATCAAATAAAACAGAGACGAATCGTAAAAACAAATAGCAGATTAGCGTGGACGTGTCCTACAATAGGAGGATCTCCCCAGTCTGACAGTGTAATTATCTGTCTCTGATGTTTGTAGCCAACATGGCTGCAGAAACAACTTCCCCTCCGCCACAATGGACAGAAGCACAGAGGAGATAAAGACAGACTGGAAATACCTCGGAGGGTCTTTGTTTCTTTCCCCTTCTCTATCTGTTAGATATCTGTCAGTAGTGGATTCCAAACCAAAAAGCAGCCGAAATACAGATGAAAAAACATATTTTTGCGATTGTCCAAAGATGTGATTTTTGACATTGCGGCCTACACAGAAAATGAAAACCATGTGGAGAGCTGGGGGAGCTGAGGATGAGGAGGAAGAGAGGAGGGACGCAGCAGCCAAAACATGCTGAATCGTCATCCGTCTGCCCTCTCTTCACGCCACCAGACACCAGACGAGCCGACAAGGACGACCAACCCCAGCAGGGATGAGTCAGGGCCGGGGTGGAAACATCGGGACTTTCTTTCTAACCTTTATTTACTCGGCTGAACATGCAACCTCTCTCTTCTCACACAACCATCTCCTTCTAACGTCAGCTGTATACTGCAGCCGCGGGGGGCTACCTGCCTCGCTCATCTCAATATCATAGTATTGTAAGAAGTGCGAGCATTACTCATTGTATCCTGAGGCAAGTTTCCACAGCGAGTATACGGGAATTCAAGCCGGCGTTCGTCCAGCCACAAACCACATGGGTAGGCTTTACAGTGTAAGAACAATGGTGTTAAGTTGATTCTCATAAAGTATATTAAAAGGTGCTACTTGTAACATTTTTTTTTCTCTCAAAATTAAGACCACATTTCCCATAAACCCCTTCTTGTGGCATGTGTTTTGAAAAGTAGGGACAAGAGCCTGTAACCTGCGTTTGATAACAGCAGAAACCTGCTCCGGTGGGTTTGATCTGTCGTTTTGAATAATGGCAGTGATGTGATTCGTGCACGGTTCCTATTTTAAGTCTTGCAGCTATATTTCCCCGTTGGGTGTGAGGAAACCCAGCGGTTTCACAGCAAAATTCAACATGACGTTAAGGAAAGAGGTGTCACGTGCTTCAACCGTTTCACAAGGAATAAGCCTGTCTGGTGATCACAAACAGGAGAGATGACGATGAAGACGCACTTGGCATTGAAACATTAGTCTTCTAATAAAGTTGGTTGCCTTAAATCTGTGTTTGCTCCAGTGTGCTTTGGACCTGGTCTCTGAAGTCTCAACTTAAAGTTAGGCCATTTCAAAACAGTGTAGAAGCAGCCCGTTCGCACAAAAAAGGCGTATGACTGCGGGGATAATGCACAAGGCTTTTAGGGTGCAGTAAGAACTTTCTTGCGTTTGGCGTGTCATTTGTACGCCATGTAGTCTGTACTGACTGCAGCGTAGATGCTCCGTGTAAATCACTGTTAATTTTGGCAGCTATTACAGATTTAGTCTTAGTCTTAAACTGAAAATGCTTATTAGTTTTAGTCACATTTTAATCATTTTTATCTTTCAAAGTTTTAGTCTAATTTTAGTCGACGACAACTCAAAACATTTTAGTCCAGTTCTAGTCACTGAAATGTCATTCGATTTTAATAATAATTATTTTAATAATTTTGTCAGATACTTTTTTTATTTAATCTAGTCTGTTAAATCAGATTATATTGAACATTTCTGTCATTTTAGTGTAACTTATTTCACATAAAATGTTATCTTTTCATTATCTGATGACAGGTTGTACTAAAACTAATAAGCATTTTCGTTTTAAGACTAAATCTAAAATAGCTGCAAAAATTAACACTGACATACAAATGACACGCAGAATGTCCCTGTAATATCATGCTATTTATACACCTTCCCGTGAGAATGGGTTGGTAGAAGAAAATCCTCTAAATTCTGAAGTTGATTACAAGAAAATCCTACTTTCATTCATAAAGATCATGCACACTGAAAACCTACTTTTTTAGCATGTTTTGCTTCAATGAGGTCACCATGGACCTCTGATGAATGTCTACTGTATATGTGTATGTGTGTGTGTAATATGTGTACATAAATTCTCACGTTTCTCAGCGTTACCTGAGATAATGCCCGTAGCCTGATTAAAGGACAGCTGATATCCTTACATCAGTGGTTGCCGTGGTAGTTAATTGGCACAAATTACCCAGAGTGTGGCGGTCATTTCCTCGTTAAGTGCTTAGGGAGGTCGCGGAGGCTAACGTTACACCAATCACATGAAGTGTTCTCAATCAAGTCCTCAGATTACCGGGAGTGTTGCCGCAGCCTGGGAAGGATCAAAAAGAGCTTTTCTTTTTCTCTTTTTCTTTGTTTTTGTCTTTTCACTCTCTCTTTCTGTATCTGTCGCTCTTAATAAAACATCTTTACTATCTTTTCTCTGCATATCTGTGTGATTTCTCTTCCTCTAATCCCAGGAGAAATCATCTTCACATCTGTCTTCTCTAAAAAGAAATGTTCATTTCCCCCTCTGTCTTTCTGTGTCTCTCTCCGGTTTCAACCTCATCTTCATGTCCGTCATATATAAATCCTCTCCTTCCTCTTTGTTTTCAACTCCTCGTTTCCCTACACCCCCCCTCTCTGTTTTTGTCTTCTTGATTTGAGCCGCCTGAGGCCGGCAGTAAAAAACAAATGATTGCTGTTTTATGATTTTACAAGAGGAGAATTGCGGGTAGATGAGGAGAGGGAAAAGACAAGTTAGAAACTGAGGGAGAGGAGGAGGAGTGAGGATGGAAGAAGAGTTCGGTGAGGAAGCAGGCGAAGAATGAGAAAGCAAAGAGCCCAGTCGCACTAAATGGCAGACACGTTCTCATCACAACTCGACACATAGCGCCGCTTTGTCACACCCGTGGCATCACTTTTATTTTCGGCATCAAAACTACTATAGTTAGGTTTATGAAAGAACTACGTGGTTGGGCTTATAACTACTACATTTACATTTGAACAGAGAAAATGATAATGAACGTTGTGAACACAGCTGATAGTAACATGACGCAAAACTGTATTTTATGAGTTGTAATAGTCCTTTAAAGGAATTTCAGCAGGTTAAAAGGACTATAATCTGTCAGATATAATCCTCATGAATGAAATGAAACCATTCTGAGTCAGAAAAAAACTTTCAGTCACAAGGTAGGAACTGCAATCAGTTTTCGGCAGGTGAAAACTGAGTTGTAATGGTCCTTTAAAGGAATTTCAGCAGGTAAAAAGGACTGAGTGGTATATAGTCTGTCAGATATAATCATCATAATTGAAATCAAACCATTCTGAGACAGAAAAAAACCTTCCAGTCACAAGGTAGGAGCTGCAATCAGACGCTAACACCAGTCTCCTGGATTAAAACCTTGTGTTTATTGGACCTATCCATCTTTTCGCCCTTTAAACTACATCACCATTCACCCTGGGAATGAGAATGAGAATTGAAATGGCTAAATCGCAAGTCATCGCTTTTGGCATATCATTTACACCATGTAGTCTGTACTGACTACATTGTAAATGCATCTGCATAAATACGCTACGCTCAGAGCTGGTGACGTTAACAAAAAGTGAGAAAGAGGTAAGGAAAGAAGTGTAAGAACAATTGGAGGATGAATGAAGTGAAGGAAAGAGTTATCAGGGAGGTAGAGGTGAAGAACGGGAGAAGAGAGAAGACTGTTAAAGGTGAGCAGGCAGAATGGAGGTACTGGAGGCGCTGCGGCGAGAAAGGTCAAAGCTGTTGTAAAATGTTGGCGCTTTGTCAAAAAGCTCAGACCAGCAGATTATCTCTCCCAAGACGGAATATTTAAGACTTTTTGCGGTATCAAAAATATGTGAGAAATGATGCGGTTGTCATAACATTTGCACAGCATAAATGTTTTTTAAGAATGATGGCTCCTCTGCCCGCCTCTCCCAGACTCACATTTAATGTGCACTGATGTCTGGATGAATAATGATGTTTCCATCGGAGCTGGAATTATTCTTTTTTTTAAAAAAAAAAAACAGCAGATTCTTTTGTGGCTCAGTTTCAGAGCTTTATCAACACGCTGCATCTCTCTGAACGTAGAGAAGGGAGGCTTTCACTCTCTCACACACACACACACACAATTGAAGCTCACACACGTCTAATATATACAAACGCACACGTCATCGCACACACACTCACATGGTCTCACTGTGCAGTCATGAAGTAGTGTCTAATTCTCTCGGTGTGTTGAGTGATACAGACCACATAGGACGGGAATGTTTCTGCTCTACGTCCATTTTAAATGATGAAAAGTCAAACCGAAAGCCCACACACACACACACCACCTGCTAACACACACTCACTGTACTCTTTTCTGTACAAGTACTGTGTAAAGTCATTCATATAAAGTACACACACAAACACACATTTCTCCCCTGAACTCTTATCTGATGTGTTTTCTGATTTTATCTTGTTTATGGTTCTGTTCCGTCCTATAATGCTCTCTTTTATGATTTATATCAGTGTAATCTCTCTTCTTGCTTTCATTATTGCTCCACGTGTCGGTACAGATGTTCACATCTGTCTGCAGCATGCTGTACTGTGTGTGACCACTAGGAGTCCCAAAAGTCAAGAACGTTCAATACATTAAGTTTCTTGATGAAGAGGAACACATAGATCGCCGTGTGACTAGTTTTAATCAAGCGAACAACAAATGCTCAGCGGACAGATGTTGTTTAACATGTTGGCTCCAAAACTGTATAGGGTTTTTAGGTTTTATTTATTTGCACAATTATTTGGATATAACATACATACAATAAAGAGAAAAAATTTCCGTGCAGGAGAGGAAAGAAGCCTGTAAGGCTTATTCAGAGTCTTCCCCTATTTAAACAAATAAAGAAAATGACATTATTACTCATCAAAAGCAAAACAAACGAAAAAACAAAGAACATAAAATATCTATATACACAATTCAGAAGCAAGCATAAAAAGTACTAAAAGAAAAGAAACAAACAAACAGTCATCTGACTCTACACTTGATAATCCTGTTGTTCACCTGCATTAAATGTAGTAACATTTACACATTTACATTTTACATTAAATGTCATTTAGCCGTCTTGACAAAGTGTGTAATAACTTAACACAACAGAAATGATCTTTGAGTTGACTTGAAAGACAAACTGCCAGCTTTTCCAAATGTACTTTTTCTTGTTCTGGTCCAGTTCAAACAAACAAACAAACAAATAAATAAATAAATAAATAAATACACACAGTACCTTTTTTATTGCTTACAGGTGCAGCGTGACTCAATGCTCCTTCTTCAGATGCTGCTGCAGGACGTGAGTTTATGTAATATGTACCAATATTGGACCAATTCTGTCTTAAATTAGTATAGATTAAACGTGATCTTGGCATCTTAATTCTTTGCATGCTGTAAAGATTGAGGTGTAAATGAGTAGAAAGGCAATCCAACTAGAGGAGAATAATGTAAAAGTATCACTGTCATTCTGACAACAGCTGGGCTCAGAGGAGCTCAGGAACGATTGAGGCACATTAAGGAGGTCAGTGCTGAAGTCAGTGCTGAGCAGGATGTCATGATTGAAACTATTTTTGACTGAAATTCCTACATGCAATAAGTACTAACACTAATCATTTTGCTAGTGACGATATTTTATTCAAAGGTCATCATGACACCAAAGAGGCTTTTAAGAGTCTTTCCGAAATTAGAGACCCAAAAGTCCATTAAGTTTATTTTTTATTGCCCTTAATCACAATTAAAGCCTCAATGTGCTTCATGAAGTCCACATTATGAAACAATAAATGAGACCTCTAGAGGCCCTGAAGTTGGCTAAAGTCCCTGATGAATAAATTTATGTTGAAGCCATGTGGCCTCCGTGATGCCAAATCTGTAGATGAGACAATAAAAACCCCCATCCAGACACAGGCTGTGGAACTATTTGCCAGATTTGGGAACACTTTTCTCTGGTAGGAAAGCTGCACAGATGGTCAGTGAGAGGACCACTTCACTGCTATCAGAGATTATATATTGTTCAAAACCAGGCGAGTAAAAAGTGGTCTAAAAAGTGAAGCCAATGCTGAAGTGCTTTAAACCTGCATTCTTTCGAATAATCAGCAGGAGGCGACTCCTCTGGTTGCTAAAAGAAGCCTGATTGTATAGAAGTCTATGAGAAAATGAGCCTACTTCTCACTTGATTTATTACCTCAGTTAGTTTCAAGTCTTCTTCAACACAGCATGATGATCATTTAGTAAATTATGGTCCCGTTTAGAGTCAAATAGACCATAAAGAAGGGGATGCTTCAGGGCGTGGCTACGTTGTGATTGACAGTTTGCTACCAAGGCGTTATCTGGGAGTTGTCTGCGTTTTCATCTTAGAGCTTCAACCCTTTCAGTGTGATTTCGGCTCATGAAAGTTAAATGTAGCATTTTGGTCGCCTAGAAATGTCTTATTCAGCCTTCAGTTGTACTTAGCTCCACCCTCTTGTGTCACTTCTGGTTGCAAAAAAAAAAAGATGGCGACCAAAATACTGAACTCGAGGATTCAAAACAGGAGTCCACAAACCAACGGGTGACATTACGTGACTACGTCCTCTTCTTATATACAGTCTGTGACACTAACCAAATTCAGTGGTTTGTTTCTTCCCTTAGCAACAATCCTTTAAAGCCAAAGTCACTGTGTTAAACTACACACAACGGGACTTTTTTGGGCACATTCATGTTAACAATCAAAGGAACTGAAGTTGCCACGAACCACGGCCCGATCCAAGAGTTGTGAAACCCCATGATTACCGACACTCTTAACAGTATTTACCTCAACATTATACTGAGCTCATAACCATCGTTTCGTAAAGTTTATTTAAGACGATGGGGTCAGAATCTACAGTGTACAGCAGAGCACTGATGAGGGGTTGTCAGCCACCAACATCACCCGCACACAGGCTATGATCTGCCAGCTCCAGTCATGGGCATTAAGCATTATATTTTCAATAACTGTTGCTTCAATAAAATGAGGCTGCTCAGCACATTTCACCAGAAACTGTGCGAAGCATTACCAGAATCATTAATGCTGGTATCTCTTTCTGATTGGCAGAGATACAGAGTGAGACAGTGAGCCGACGTAAAAAGCTGAGTAAATACATAGTATTACTAGAGACTTTTGGGGCAAATAGATCCCGAAAGATTAATGCTGGGAACAGAGAAAATCATAGAGGAAAGGGATCATAATATTGGGAAAGAGGTAATGAGATGTAATAACCAGGCATATAACAGGATTTCTGCCCCATTTCTCAAATATCTGATATCTCCTTCAGGGAGTTCCCTGACCACCCAGCCAAAGGGTTTACAGTATCCCTCACAGATACTAGAGAGGTTAGTTTACACCAGTATCTCTGAAACTATCTGGTTTATCAGAGGATTGATCATATTCTTGACACAACAACCAACATATTTAGAGAAGTTACAGCTGCCCGGCGTCGTTCTCCCTCTCTGTTGACATTCAAACTTCCAGTAACTTCACTTATCACTTGGCATTCAGATCGTGATTGCTCAATCTGTTTGCTGTAGGTCTGGTTGAGAGGTTAGCAGAGGACACATACAGTCTGGGATGGATGAGCACCTTTAGTACACTTCCACAAATGGTAAAGCAAGTACAAGACAGACCAGCAGATATCTAACAATACACCCATATTGTCAGGATGAAAACAAAAGCAGGGCTCATAAATCTGAGATGATAACCTAAACTATGATCTTTTCAGAAATAATTATCCAAGTTCGTAAATTGAGCATCATTTGCATTATTTCTATATGCTGTAGACATCATACAGTTACTTCTTGCTGCTATTTGAAGCACAGTTCACAGTCAAGGTCATATTAAGAGCAAGGGTTAGAATTGTATGTCTTTTAAAGATACCGTTAATAAGCAGATTTGACTTTGTTACACATCTTCTCAACACCGTGGTTGTATGCCTCCGCCAACCAGTTAAGATGCAGTTTACATCCATGTCTGTCCAAAATATCATCACATCATCATTTTATCCTGTTAGACATTTTTTGTGACATGAATTCTTGAGTTATGGCCAAAAGTATTTTTTGTGAGGTCAGTGATCTTTGACCTTTGACAACCAAAATGGATCCAGGTCATCCTTGAATCCAAGTGGACGTTTGCCAAATTTGAAAAAAATTCACTCAAGCCGTTCCTTACATATCAGAAGAATGGGACGGATGTAAGGTCACAGTGATCTTTGACCACCAAAATGTAATGAGTTCATCCTTCTGTAGCACCCCAACACGCTATAGCAGCTATAAATGACCTTAAACTAAGATGAAGGGGTGTTTGAGTTCAATTTCTTAAGGTAGCTACCAAAAAGGTTTACCTGTTATGGGTGAAAATTATATTATCCTAGTGATACACAATCGATTTACACTCACGGTGATGTATTTTAAATAACTGACCCCAGACAACTTCTCTGAATGAAAAATAATAGTTTACTGACCGTTTTTAGTAATGTACAAATAATATTTACTCTTTTTGTTCAAAGAAAAAAATAACAAAAACAACACACGTTATGCCCCTTTAAAATCCCAAAAAATAAACACTTCAAATATAAGACCACACTGAAATTATCAGATTACCTGAGCAATTAGTTAGCAACACTTAAATTACCTGGCCAGTTACTGGCAAAACTGAATTGGCTTACACAATTATACTGTAACACCACACTTAAATCATCTTAGATTCCCTTTTGAAAATCCTATTTCTTCCCTTTTCTTTTTACCACTATTCCCCTGTAGAAAATAGACAACTTCAGATCCAACACTGAATTTAATTAGACTCTAAATATTTCTGTGGGCCCACACACACACTCACACGCAAAATAATAAAAGTAGCAGGCCTGTACGTTGCTCAGTGCGGCCGTCCAAATCCTTATCCTCAGCGAACAAAGACGTGAAAAGTCCAACTTACAGTTTGAAGTCTTCCTTGAAGAAACAGTTTGTAGTTCGGGAAAAACAGTTCAGGTCCAAGAGATGAATCCAATGGCAGCGGAAACGAAATCCCCACCACTTAGCAGGCAAACCGTCCTCCTCACCTAGCAACAGCCTTCCCCACGTAGCGAGCAACCGTCCTCCTCACGTGGCAAGTTAGCAACGCCGTCCTCGTGGCTAGCAACTTACTGACGTTAGCATAGCAACGACACAGCTCACACCAAACATTCACTTAATCCACTGTGATAAAAGCAAAACGGTGTGATAGTTCACAGCTACACTATTCTACTGTTTACATAAACATTCACCAGGCTATCAAACCCAGCGTTACTCAACAATTCTTCCCACTATGTCGTTCTCTCTTTTCCTCCGTCTTCTCCACGTTTTCCCTTCTTCTCCTCTCTCTTCTGTCTACTGGTTCTCTTCCTTAACTACAACCAATCACCACAGGTGTCATTGACTGATGACTTCAGTAACCAATCACAAACAAAATAGTTGAAACTATAGGCACAATCTGTGTATTTTTCACTTAGTTTAAATCCACTGTTTACCTTAAAACAATATACATCTATTTATTTTAACTACTCATTAACACATTTACATCTTACCTTATTTATGACTAAATTACTTTTTAATTAATCCTTTGTTCTTTCTTCATTAAACTAAATTACTTTCAGTTTAAGTTCTTTACTAGATTTATCCACCTAACTTTATTAGGCAAACATGTTTTAGTCCCTGACTGTTTTTACACCGGGCTACACTTCATTCCTAAGTTGACGTTTGTGCTAAATTTAAAGAAATTCCCTCATGGAGCTCTAGACACAGACATACGTACGTCTGTACATACGTATGTCCGTTTATATAGACGTGCGTATGTACGTATGTACGGAGAGACAACACAAAAACATGAGGCATAATAACCAAAAAACTCAGCTAAATCTCATATCAGCCAGCATAACAGTGAAGAACCATTGAACACAAAGCTTTCTATGAATTGCAATGCTACAGACCTCTGAACACCCACACAGGTGTTTTCAGTTAATCTGGTTGATCTTCTCAGGACTGTGTGGGCATGTATACTAAGATTTATTGATTGACATCTTCCTGAGTCTCCTTTTAGCTTTGTTGCACCTGTTAGGGCGGGACAAACTGCACCTATATCATTCTTAGAAGATTTGTGACCAAATAAATTCTCATCATAACTCCACCTATCTTCAACCTGAGCAGACGTCTAATCAGCCAGAATAACTGTAAACACCTGTGTGGGTGTTCAGAGGCTTTAACACAAAGAAATACACTCCTAGACCTGCACATTAATGTTAAGAAATAAATGTAAAAGAGTATAAGGAAGAGAGAGATGGAGATAAACGGTGCATTTGTCTAAACTCCATTAACAGAAAGAAAGGATGAACAAATGAGTGAATACAGAGAGAAGAGGTCAGAGAATTATGTTTGTGTGTTTGTGGGTGAGAAGTATGTAAATGCATGACATGTAAATGATGTTAAACAACAGCCGGGTGATCATTAAATGATTAAATGTATGAGCAGCTGCAGGTGCACATGCTGTATATTCATCTATATACATCTATAATCAGGAGTTCATTTGACATGTTTTGACGTCTTTTCCTGTTTCATTTCAGTCTTTCTTTGTGTTTCCATTATGTGCGACTGATCGCTGCCATCAGAGAAAGAATACGTTCCAGATATTGTGCTGTTAACCTACGTAGAGGGACAGGAAGTCAAGTACCACATAAGCTCATTTCCTTCATATTCTCTTTCACTCGTTGTATGCTGTTTTAAGCTTCGTCATATTTCTCTATGACAAAAACACAACCCAGAACAATTTACCAAAAAGCCGAGCTCAACAGGTACGTTTGAGCTGTCTTGAAATCCTCTCTCACAGTTTATTTCCTCTGTTACATATTATTTCTCTCTCTGGTTTCATTGCTTTCCACTGATTATCGCCATCAAAGCAAAAAATAACAGATTACACCCAGATGTAAGCACTCAAGAGTTCAAGAGGCAGGGTGGATACACGTTAAAAGATTTTGACCAGATTTACTCCCAATTACAGAAACACAAGCAACATAAATCCGAGCGTATATGTCATGGTGTTTTCCTCGGAGGCTCTCCTAATCCAGAAATGCACCGCCGAGGGTAACATTTGGTCTAATTAGTCGGGGAAATCTAGCGGGCCAAGTTCAGGCATGCTTTGTCAGAGTTGAGGTAATATAAACAAATGGCTCATGAAGTATCTCTCCATTAAAATTAACATTATGAACTGGTTTAATTGCTTGCCAGCGCCGCCACAACAACAACAGTCACTCTGACGTCTAACGAAGCAGCAGGAGGAAACAAGTGGGGGAAAAGAGAATACATTAATTTATCAAAAAGCAGCCAAACTAGTGACGTGATGGAGTGAGATGTGAGGAAAACAAATAATAGATGACATGAGAGTGAAAGTGTGATAGTGAGTGGATGAATAATGTACAGTACATACACAGTGGACAGCAATCAACGCAGTGACTGAATGAGTAGCGACTATATCAACAACGAAAAACAGCAACGATACAACGAGGTAAACAATGTGACGGGGAAGAAAAGCTGAGGGTGATTGTAAAAGAGCAAAGACAAACACACTGAAAGAAAGTTAATTAGAGGAAGGAAGAAGAGAAAAATAAAGATTATAGAAGGATCAGCGTCAGTCAATCAATAAAATTATGAAACGTAACCCAGTAAAAACAGAAAACTTGAGCCATAAACGTCATGCTGCTGTCTGTAAACTTTGCAGATAAATATTTAGTTAAAAACATTAAAAAGTAAATCAACTCATTGTGTGACATTTCTCATTTCAAAGGGAAATGTGTGGAACTAGTGATGGAAAGAGAATATATTAGAATATTGTACACAAGTAAAAGTACTGTTACTTTAAAGACATTTTACTCAAGCAAGAGAACTTGTAAAAATGTTAAATAAAAGTTTTAAAAAGTAGGTCAGTTAAAATGTACTCTGAGTAAACGTTACTGCATTACGATTTTTAAAAAAGAAAGGGGGTGGTTTATGATGGTATACGATACTACTGTTAAATTAAAGAACATCTTTATCAGTCAATCTTTGTTTCTACTCTCACCTATGGTCATGAGGGTTGGGTCATGACCGAAAGAATGAGATCGCGGGTACAAGCGGCCAAAATGGGTTTCCTCAGGAGGGTGGCTGGCGTCTCCCTTAGAGATAGGGTGAGAAGCTCAGTCATCCGTGAGGGACTCGGAGTAGAGCCACTGCTCCTTTGCGTTGAAAGGAGCCAGCTGTGGTGGTTCGGGCATCTAGTAAGGATGCCTCCCTGGGCGCCTACCTAGGGAGGTGATCCAGGCACGACCAGCTGAGAGGAGGTCACGGGGAAGACCCAGGACTAGGTGGAGAGATTATTTCTCCACACTGGCCTGGGAACGCCTCGGGATCCCCCAGTCAGAGCTGGTTAATGTGGCCCGGGAAAGGGAAGTTTAAGGTCTCCTGCTGGAGTTGTTGCCCCCGCGACACGACCCCGGATAAGCGGTTGAGGATGAGTGATCTTTAGGCTACAAAATAAATTGCATTAAATGTCAACGTATACACTATTGCAACAACATCAGCAACAAGAGCCCAGATGTGCAAACCAACAATAAGTTCCTTTTTTATAGACAGCACTTTGCAGCCTGTGCACACAACTGATTATCATTATAAACAGACAACCAAGTTTCTCAGTGGAGCAAGAATTCACAAGAATTAACCAGACAAAACTCAGACAATTTAACAAAAATGCATGATAATAAATAAAAAAAAGTCTATGGACACTGCAGTGGCTGCAACAACAAGCATTGTTTAGCCATTATAAGTCATGTATCTGGGTTTCCTGGTGCCAATTGGGTGCAGTCCAGGTGTTTTTCTGCAGGCATGTGTACCGACCGTGAGGCCAAAGTGTTATGCAGGTTCAGATTTTTGGTTTCAAATTATTTTTCTTTCTGTGAAATCTAAGTCCAAATAACACCCAGTGAAGGACGTTTTGTTCTATCTGGTGTAATTTAAGCTGCACCATGAACTTGCATAATAATTCTGACTCCTCATTAGAAGAGTGTCTACAACAACAATATAAAGCGTATTTGATTACTGTAACGTTCAGGACGTCCTGGACAAGGTCTGAGGTGTGGGATTGAAATTACAGTGAAAGGGATGTGCCAACTGTCTCACAGTGGGAGGTCGATGAAGCTCCAGACATACAGTATAGTTGCAGTTGTCTATAGCGGGCACACGGTCTTACTGTACCAACGGCACACATACAGGTTAGCTCATGTTCTCCCTCAGCAAGTGTTACATCCTGCAGTCTCAAATAATGAGAAATGTGACACTCGCTGTTTACTGCGGATGTTTATACTTGGCAGGATGGGAAAGCCTTTGAAACAGCATCTAGAGCAGACCAAAGCAAAGAAGCATTATTTAAGGTTTCGGGTTTGATTTTGTGATTTCCCTTCAGCGGTTTGATGTGTTTCCACACTGAACAGCATAAGGGTATAACAGCATTTAACATTGATTGAGACCCAAGTAGACAAATTGACCAAAATGCAACCGTGTCCCCCGTAACACTAATCTAATAATCTTCAGTCGCAGGTGTAAACAAAGATGCTTCATTCAGGATCAAAGAGCAGTCGCCGTGGAAACGGGAACAAACACACCAGGGTGTGTGTGTGTGTTTTGAGCTTTCATGTGTGAGTTATCAGTACCTGTGCAGGTTTCTATGCCTCCATCTGTCAGTGTGTGTGTGTGTGTGTATGTGTGTGTTGCCTTACTAATGTTTGTGTGCATGAGGGGAAGGTTTTTGCATTTTAAAATCGATTAACGATGATTTAATGCACATTAACAGCTGTTCAACTGTGTGCTATTGAACAGCTGTTGTGTTGTCCTCCTCTTACCTGATCAGTTGTTCTTTCTGAAATGTGTACAGTACACTTTACAAACCTCAGAAGCAAAAAGAGAGAACGACCTTGTTTGGTGTTTAGGTTTATTTTCCCCGAGCGGTGATGTAATAGTGTTGCAAACTGGGAGGAGGCCCTGGCTCCAGATGTATATAGGTTTATGTTATGGCTTTATTATTTCAATTTTGTTTCTGAGAAATCATGTTTTATACGTCGGTTTGAAATGGTCAATGGCTGTACAATAAATACTATGATACACATGAGCCAAAGCTGTCATTCCTGTGGAGAAGAAACCAGTCAAAGGCTTGAATGAGAGCTTTAAGAAATGGTTTGCTATTGCAATTGAGAGAACGCAAAACTTTAAAGCAACACGTTCTAACTTGGGCTGTCAATCAATTAAAGTATTTAATCGCGATTAATTGCAAATTAATCACACATCTGTTCAAAATGTACCTTAAATGGAGATTTGTCAAGTATTTAATACTCTTATCAACATGGGAGTGGGTAAATATGCTGCTTTATGCAAATGTATGTATATATTTATTATTGGAAATCAATTAACAACACAAAACAATGACAAATATTGTCCAGAATCCCTCACAGGTACTGCATTTAGCATACAAAATATGCTCAAATCATAACATGGCAAACTGCAGCCCAACAGGCAACAACAGCTGTCAGTGTGTCAGTGTGCTGACTTGACTATGACTTGCCCCAAACTGCATGTGATTATCATAAAGTGGACATGTCTGTAAAGGGGGAACTCGTGGGTACCCATAGAACCCATTTTCATTCACATATCTTGAGGTCAGAGGTCAAGGGACCCCTTTGAAAATGGCCATGACAGTTTTTCCTCGCCAAAATTTAGCGAAAGTTTGGAGCCAAGGTAGTATGACATGGTTCGTACCGATGGGGTTTTCTAGTTTCATATGAAGCCAGTATCTTCACTCTAGCTTTAAAACTGAGCATTATTAAGTTACGTTAATGCATTAAATAAAATAGTAGCAGTAACGCAGTATTATCGCGTTAACTTTGACAGCCCTAATTAAAATATATGTTTACTTTCTGCTTAGTATCTGGGCCCATATTTTCAAGCTTCAGATTATCATGGTGTCCTATTTCACAAATCTCCATTATGTCTTATTATTATAAAATTGTACTTGTATCTTAACTGTGTTATGAATAAATAAACTGAAACTGAATTAACTATTTTCACTTAGCTGTTGTTCAGCTGTATTTCAACAGTTATTTTTTCCACATGCAAAGTCTGTTCTTTTCTTTCAAAAGTTCAACTCTGGTTCAAAGCTGCTGATGGAGGTCTGACCTTTGCACCAATCTGATTCTGACTGCGTTCATCTTTCCGCAGCTGCATCCACAATATGTGTTTGTGCACATGCATGCATGCTACTGAATCTCAGGGGTCACTGTACTTTGGCATCAGAGAGAGAGGATGTTTTCACCGCCGTTGCTTGGCAACTATCACCGTAGAGACGGCTGATCACGGTCACAGACAGGAGCTCTATTGTGAGAGGTGTGGCGTTAAGGAGGCTGATCTCTGGGACTATAAGGATGATATCAGATGAGAGATGTTCATCTCATCACAGAACAAGGTCTCTCTGTGTGTGTGTGTGTGTTGACAAGTGAGACAAGACGGGAGAAAGTGAGAAAGTCTTTGTTGACTGTGTGTGTTTGTTTGTGATTATATGCAAAGATGAGGAGCAGAGGTGGAAAAGGAGATCAGGGTCGTGCAGCTTCGTATCGTTCATGGCTTCCTGTTGTTCTCTGAGTACAAAGGAGGCTTTCACAGATAAGAAGTCAACAAACAAACACACAGAAACTACACTTCCCTCCACGATGCTGCTGATATCAGTATGAACTACCAGGAACTAACTATGTACGCTACATTACGCCCAGATGTGACTGTTGAACATCTCATTCCAAAACCATATGCTGCTTAATAGATATGTATTAATCTGCTGCTATAAAAGCTTCCACTCTTTTGTTTTCAGGCTTTCCACATGACTTTGCAACCTGGAGAAGAACATTACAGAGGCCGGACTCTGATGTTGGATGATAAGGTCTGCTGTTGAATGGGTCGAGGTCAGGGCTCAGGCCAGTCAACAAACTCATTATGTTTACTCACTATGATGAGGAAAAATGTCATAACATTTATTCTGATTGGTTAAAAGTCTTGAAATCTGGTACAGACATACTTTGGGCAAGTATCTAACAGTAAAACTTTGACATTATTAGATTACATGAAAAATCACACTTTTATTAACTGTCAAAGTTGGGATTTTTTAAAAATGAGGAAAAATTCTAACATTGTGTTTATTAAAAGTTTTCCATACGGAATATTTTTTTTACACTGAGTATGTGCGCAGATCTTTGATATTCCACTTTTAATGAGTTCATAGATACCAAATACTTGACTGCCCGTTGTATTTTATGAGATACAGCTATTTGCTTTTCATATTTGGGCACATGGGAAGACCGTTTACTCCTCAACTATAATGGAGTATATTGAAGAGAAACTCACTTTTCAAACCGTTTGACCAATTTTGAAGATTTCTTCACATTTGTGTTTAAGCAAGCCCCGAGAACATTTTCACCAAAGGGAAATAAAAGATTCAGCTGCGGGAACAAATGGGTCAATATTACCCATCATGATTACATTTTCACATTTTACTATATCACTGACATTTCATTTTTGGATTGCGAGCTCCTATAAAACACCCTCACAGTTGATTATTTCCTTCATGATATTAAAAATAAAATGAAGGAAATAAGTTGTTGAACTTCATAAAAAGCTTTCCCATGAGGGTGAGAAAGTGAAGATACAGCCAACACATCAAGCTGAAAGGTTGCTCCTCTAATATGGAACAAAGCAATGAAAAGCAATAAGGTTGTGTGTCTGTGTGTTGTTGTTTTTTACAGTACTGGCTTCATTTACAGAGGAAATGTTTGTATATTTACAGCAGTCCGAAAATAGCCAGTTGTTTTTAGTACTGAGAACACCATGACATTTCAGAGGAGCCCACACGCATTCAAGTGACATTTAGTGAAGCTCTCTGGTTAAAAATGGCTAAATTTATTCCTGGGAGTTGTCATAAAGGCGTTTAACAGCACTTTAAGAGCTAAACTAATTTTAACATTGCAATCACTCTGTGGTAACATGATCAACTACTCACTTGAGGTGCAATCATTTCTTGTGGACCGGAGTAAGCTGGGAGAAGTTGCTCACCAGGACAGGAAACATGAACATGAGAAAAAGCGTTAGTCTTTCAGTACAACTTTACTTTATGTGTTTTTAAATGACAAGGACTCAGGCTGTTCCCAACTCCTTCTATACCTGCGAAAAGTAATGCACTGTAATCCGTATACAGTATATTCCACAAAATCAATCTGCATATAATCCACGTAATCATGAACCATGAAGTGTAAAGAGCGTCAATAGCACGTAGGGAGGACGTCGGGTCGGATGGGCAAGTCAAAAAACACCAGACTTTCCCTCAGGAGACCGCTGTTCGTAACCCACGTGAAACCAGAAGTCAACGTTGATTCATTTGTCACGTAACTTCCGTACTTAAGTAACGCAAATTCCGGCAATTCAGGCAATAGATTTGTGGATGTCCTGTGTTCCTGTATCATTAGTGGTTCTACATTGTGCTCCACAATGTTTCCACACTTTGATCACTTAAAAACAATGACATATGATGAGTGTTGTAAAGTGTTACCACCTGTGTTTGTTGGACCCATCCGCCTCCCCTCCCGTCCACTTTAAAGCGGTCTTTCGCACTTTTTATTCTACGTCACCAGCTCTGAGCAGAACATATTCACGTGGATGCATTTACATTGCAGTCAGTACAGACTACATGGCATATAAAATGCCACGCCTAAAGCAAGAACGGCGTTCTTATTGCATGCTTTTGCCTTGCACATCATCACGTCATTCACACACCTTCGCTTGTGACTGGGCTGGCGACCCACCAGCTAAATTTCTCATAGAGTGAACACACACGTTAAAGAAACTCAAGCAGGACGAGATAATGAGATTTACCTGGTTCCGATTTAATCCAGAATTCCTTCACACCCTCCTTTCTTTATGTATTGATTTATTAGTTGAGTGATCAGTCCATATATTGGTACATTCTGTACATATCTTTGTCGTATCATTCAAGTGTTAAAGTGACTCAAACAGCAGCAGCGGTTGTTCTGAATAGAGACTGTAAAGTGGTTCTTCTGTCATCAGACTGGAGAGAAAAGGTTTTATTAAAACAAGCTTTATGGACCAGAGGCGCAGCGCATGTTGAGGCATTAACGGGGGGCAGCTCAGTGGTTCTAAATTGGCCTATAAAAACAAAGTAAAACGTAGCAGAAACCTGAATCTAATATAAAAGGAACATGCTGAAATACATAACGGCTGAAGGAGCCTGTAAATCAACTGATTAGGTCTTTGCAGGAATGGTAAACAGTATAAAAAAATAATGGCTCTCCGCATGGGCTCGTGTGTGTGTGACTTCACCGACATTCATATACTTTCATGTGTGACTAGCGAGCGTGCGTGAGCGGAGAGTAATAAGTCATACTTGTGGACCTGTAGCGGCGCTCACAGCCAGTAAATACGGCCCGTTAAGCCGGGCTGATAACTTCGGCCCGGGACTCTGATTTACAGGTGGACAAACACGAGGTGACGCTGGGTCTCGGCGTGGGTGTGTGTGACTTTAAGAGATAAAGAGAAATGTACTGCTTAACAAACAGTCCGTTACTTCTAGTCAGAGGAAGGAGGCGGTGAGGTATTTACATTCCTGATAGCACTTTGTTGAATGAACTCGAAAAAATCTGAGAAATGTGTCGGCCTGCGGGTCTTCTGTTTTTATTTAAAATACAAGAAGACGTTATAAATGCTCAGCCTGACACCAAAAATATACAATAAGAATGAATATTTACAACCTGAATATGATTCTTACGATGACTTGAATTAGTACGGCCGAAACTGGAAACATTTTTTAAATTATTATACATTTGATGCTCATAGTCTCAGTATTGAAAGTTTTGAAGGCGGTGCTAATACCTTTCTGTATAAATACCAACAACACAATTTTAAATACCAAAGTTTGGCGAATTCAAACATTTACAAAACAACAAACAAAATATGTGAATGTTAATGTCCTGTTTTAGTTTTGAAAGTCCTCTCCTCTTGTGTCTCTTCCTGCCTTTGTTTGTTTCCCGCCTTTTTGATTGTCTGTCCCGCCCTGATCAGTCTCACCTGTCCCTCATTAGTCCTGCACTCACCTCACCTCCTGCTCACCTGTTCTCACTTCCCCAGTTACTCAGTCACTATTTAGTTCCTTTGTTCTTTGCCGGTTCGTCTTTCGTTGTTTTCGTTTGCCCGTGTCTGCTAGCTGCACCTGCCTGTTTAATGTACCTGGAAACTTTTATTCTATTAAAATATCTGCCTTGAGTCAGTCCGTTTCTGTATTTGTCTCCTTCCTGCCTGTTCTGCTCCCTGCACCGTGACAGTTAATGTTCATGTTTAATATTAAGACAAGCAAGATATTTCCTAATTACTAATACTAAAATGAACAAAGTTAAAATTTAGATCTGGAAATATCTTGTCAATGAATAAATAGCTAACAATCCTAATAAAATTCAATGCCAACTTTTGATATTTTTAATAGTTTCAGATCGTTATGGTACAGATACATCATATCTGGTGGTAATAAAACATAATTGAGGGTTGATAACAAAGCCTAAGTTTCAACTTTGTTTTCACTGACGCACATTGACGCATATTTTTGTTATATGTGTCATGTAGCCAATTTTATTATGTTTTATCCAGGCGGCTACTTCCAGGTCTGAGAAGTGAAGCCGATGCTGAAGTGCCTTAAACTTGCATTCTTTCTAACAGCCAGCAGGGGGCGACTCCTCTGGTTGCAAAAATAAGTTTGATTGTATAGAAGTCTATGAGAAAATGAGCCTACTTCTCATCTGATTTATTACCTCAGAAAACATTGTAAACATGAGTTTATGGTATCAATCGCTAGTTTCAAGTCTTCTTCAATACAGCATGATGTTCATTTAGTTAGCTCCACCCTCTCGTGTCACCTCTGGTTGCAAAAAAACAAGATGGTGACGGCCAAAATCCCAAACTCAAGGCTTCAAAACGACATTCCACAAACCAATGGGTGACGTCACCGTGACTACGACCACTTTTTATATACAGTCTGTGGTTTCCAGGTCTGTGTGTGTTCTGTGTTTGACCTGGCTGCAAGACAAACTTCCCCTTGGAGACAAGTTAAAGTTGAAGTTAAAGCTGATGTAAACAATTCATTTATTTGATTTTGACTTTTTTATTTAAACTTTCCAAAAGCTCATCAGGTATAAAAGACTCATGGCACAGGTTTGGTTGGTGAAAATAATGAACGAGCACAGAACAGAAAATAACGTTGAGGTGCTTTTGGCTCATGTGCCCACTGTAACGTTTGGAGTACAGAACAATGACGTACTCCATTCACATAAAACAAGCTTTTAATTAATAAAAGGAAGGAAGCTGGTCATTTGGGGTCATTAAAACCTACGAGTGTGACAAAGAGTGTCTGGAATTTTTCGGACCACAAATTGCAGACGTCCAAGTGTGCAGAAAGACAGAGGCAGAGGAAGACACAAAATAAAGGGAGAATAGGACAGATGGAGAGATGAAAAGCGGGAAAGCGAGAAAAATAAACAGACTGGTGGAATAGAAAGCAGATGGCAAGAAAGACAGACATAAAAAGACAGAAATAGAAACATCCTGAGAAGCAGCCTAAAAATGAATGCAAATAACATTTTTGCATTTGACACAACTCAGGTTACAGCTACAGGATTTTTTGCCATTAAAAAATAATAAAACAATCAGTGATATTTGGACTTACAGTATATCACAGCCAGGAAAACTGTACAACTCAAGGTTGTAAGAAAGTTCAACACCTTTAAGAGTGCGGAGGGAGTGAGAGAAAGTGCGATATAGTGTGAAAGGTGGGCGAGCTCAGCACATGAGCTCATGACTGCAGCATTAGTGTAACATTAGTGTTAAGTGCTCGTAAAATCCCTCTTTGCTCTGCATTACCTCAGAGCGTGGGGGAGCGAGAAGTAAAGTTAATAATATCGCTCTTATGAAAACTTTCATTTTTAACGTTTTTAATGAAACGACTCAGAACGAGCGTGGAGGAAAACGTATAAAACAACACCTCGGAAAGCCACCAGCTCCCACACACACTCGTATATATATACGGACACACAGGCTATTTACAGCAGCACTGAATACTAAACACTATTAGCTGCAGTGCCAGACGGCCCACACAGGCACAACTGGCATGTAAACACTTAACTGTACATGCAGTCAGAGCTTCGTCTCCGTCTCTACATTGTGTTTTGCAGCCCCCAAACGATCATAAATGTGACAAAATCACTTCTGTGAGTTAGTTTAAGAGAAGTTTAACGCTAAATGCTCGCCAGGAAGCTTTCCTCACAGTGCTGGTTTCTTTTTCTCATCACCTATGATGAACAGAATTTGCTGATATTTGTTCACAAAAATAATGTGGGTACATTACAAACTCATATTGTGTGGCCAAGTATTGCTCAAACCCTCATAATGTTATCCAAAGATTTGTCTCAAAGTGTCGAAGAAATGAAATATTACTAATTTCCATTTTATGTAATGGTGCAGACATAAAAAAAAAAACTGTTTACATGCTGGGTAATCACTGAAAGTGCAATTAGTTAGAAAATAAGTAGATTTTACTTTAGAGAAATAAATGATACTTAAAGGGTAACTTCAATATTTTTCAACGTGGACCCTTTTTTCCCATGTTTTTGTGTCTAAATGACAATTTCAAAACATTTTTTCCAGTATTGAGGGATCACGCTGAAATCAGCAGCCACGATACGATCTGCGAGGGCAAATGAGCAGCATCAGTGTGCAACATACGTCCACTAAAAGTGCTTGTTTGTGCCACGGACAGGCTCAGATTGTTATTATAATGTCTCACAACATTATGGAAAGGACCCTACAGAGAAATAAAACGTTTTTCTTACCTTTCGTTTGATCTGGTCTGTTTGTCATTGTGTCCAAGTCCCGCTCAAGGAGAAGTCTCGTTGTGAAATCTGAATATGAGGAAATGATCTAAATATTCAACCATGACATTGAAAATCTTTTAGATAACACTAAGCAACGCTTTCTGTACTCCAACACAGAAACAAGCACTTTTAGTAGAAGTAAATGACGGTGCCAGCTTGCCCCAATTGCACCATATTACAGTCCGTGAGCAGCTGCTGTCTACAGCGTTCTCCCTCAATACTGGACCGAGTTAAGAAATTGTTGTTGCTATTTGTCAGTTAGACACAAAAACATAGGAAAATAGGGTCCAGGTTACCCTTTAAAATACATAAAATAACATCAAACGTTGCTCATTGTGTCATTGTCATTAGGGAGTGTCACAGTGATGTCATCACTGGGCAAACTGGGGTAGGTGCTGACCCTGAGTCCGTCTAGTCTCAGGTTTGGTTACACAGAGTCACACTAGGTTAGGCAATGTCCTGTTGCATTCTGCTCTGTACCACTCTGTGCTTTTACAGCTGGCTCCATTACATTACACTTTTTATTTTCCCAGTCTGGGGGCTAAATATCTCCCGTTAGCTTAACAGGCCCCCGTGGTCACTTGGACCAGTGTGTGTATACGTGTATATGTGTGTGTGTGAGTGTGTGTTTAGGTGCGGCGGGGGGTCAAACTACCTGGCATCCAGATGTGGAACAAGAAGTTGTGCTTGAAACGGCTATTGTTTCCTACAAACTGTACAGATTGTGTGACAACTGCAGTAGAACGGGTGTCATTGTATTGTAGAAGAAGACAGGTGATAATGGAAGCAGCAGCAGCAGCAGTGACACTTCCCGGGTGTAGCAGTGGTATAAGTAACAGTAGTACTAGTAGTACTAGTAAGAGCAGTAGTAGTAGTGCTACGGCAGTAACAAGTATTAGTAGAGGTAGTAGAACGACTTCGAGCAGCAGTATTCTGTATATCCAGTAAATCGAGCACCAAAAGAACATTTCAAGTTTCAGAAAAATCCATTAAAATTCACAAATTAGAGGTGTATTTGTTTCCAATGTGAGGTTTTAAAAATTATTGTTGTTGTTGTTTTTATGCCTCTGTGTCAGCGATAGCCGTGGCCGGATGGGTTGTCCGTCCGTCCGTCCCACTCGCGATAACGCAATATATCTCAGGGACATCTGGAGGGAATTTCTTCAAATTTGGCACAAACGTCCACTTGGGATGAACTGATTACAATTTGGTGGTCAAAGGTCACTCTGACCTCACGTCCATCACATTTTTGTGATTTCTCAGGAACACCTGGGGCGAGAATTTCTTCAAATTTCTTCTAATTTGGCACAAACATCCACTTTGACTTGAACCGATTACATTTTGATGATCAAAGGTCAAAGGTCACTGTGACCTCACAAAACACATTTTTGGCCATAACTGAAGAATTCACATGTTAATTATGACAATTTCGCCCAAATGTGTAATACGACAAAATGATGAAATGACGACACATATAATATGAATGAGTACATTTTCATTAGTGTATAATCACCTGACAATAAGTGTTTTCATTACCTTAGAATGAGCCGTTTATATCTACATAGGGAGCGGCTCCTCTTCATAGAGCCGGCCGTCATGTTTCTACAGGAGCCCAGAACAGACAAACCAAACACTGGCTCTAGAGAGGGACATTCACATTTTCGCATTTGCACGTTTTCGCGTTGGCCACCGTAGTTCTCCTACACGCTCGGCACACTGGAGAAGTTTCAGCTGGTTGCAATCTGCAACTTCTCCACTAGATGCCACCAAATCCTACACACTGCTCCTTTAATTCACGCATAATTCATATATTATTTTGTCAATACTGTATAACTACCACAGTAAAATAATAAGTAGGCTGCTGTGCTTTACTCCGTGCACATGTAGGCTATTTATATATATATATATATTCTGGCTGTATCCAGATTAGTTATTTGTCATTTGGAATCAAAATATAACAAAGTGTGGTCGAGTGGGTCTCAAGTTTGGCTGCATGAATCAGAGTAAGGTGAGTACCAGCCAAGTCCGGTTCTCAGTTCAGATTTTATGGATATTTAGTGTGAAGGATGTCATAAAAACCTCATGGCAAGCAGACAGAATAAAACACATTTGCTAAACAGCAAAATTGGTCAATTTTGACGGGACCACAACTAGAAGGTGAACATTACGGAGCTGCTAAGGTGGAAATAAATCACATTTGAATCCTGTTTTTAGGTATAGACGATGATAATAATAATAATAATAATAATACAGCAGACAAGGTTTCAAATTGTACTCCGAGTCATTCCTGGTTCAGCTTTTAGGGTCAGGACTCCATGTTCATGGCACTCGGTGGGATTGATGGGTTTCCACAATGTATCTCATGCCCTCTTTATATCCGTTTTTTTCCAACTTTTCCTGTTGTCGTCCAGAGTTTGCTGTCTGACGAGCACGGAAATGATAATGCAAAAAGTCCCTGAATGGCAAAAAACATATTTTGAGAAATGGGAAGTGAATCCAAAGGCTGCCAAAAGTCTCTCTCTCTCTCTCTCTCTCTCTCTCTCTCTCTCTCTCTCTCTCTCTCTGCAGCCGTTTTCCATTATCAGTGCCCAAACCAGCTTGTTAAAAAGAGTGAAACTCAAACCACAGTTTTGAAAATTACAGAATTCCTTCATAAATGCCCAGCCCTCCCCGCGGCTACGCTGGGTTCAGGCTTGAGGTGAGACCGCCATACTACAACACACACACACACACACACACACACACACACACACACACACACACACACACACACAAACACACATTAGTATATATGCAGAAACAGCCAAAGGTATAAACACACAACAAAACGTTGCACAGTCTGCAAGCTTTAAGTACATGTACACATTAACCTAAACGGCTCCGGCTCACACAGTGATGATAATACACAAATACATGCTAACACAGAAATACACACACACACACAAGTGCACAGTAATAGCCTTGTGGCTACATCGCCCTCTTTCCTTCCCTCCTTTCAAACTTTAACCAGAGCCATTTCCTACAACAGCTGAGGCTGCCGCATAGCAACTGGTCAGACCGCCCTAGCAACAACAACATTATCACTCATTTGACCTCTTTATGACAGCGAAGTAATAATGAAACATCTCTTATTTTTGCACATTCAGGGTTTTCAAACTCTATATTTGCTCTGCAGCACTGTTATCATGTTATGCTGCTGTTGGTTTTGTACATTAAAAAAAGTTACAGTGCCTTTAAAGGGACGTTCAAGAGTGACAATAAACAGTTTTTCTGTTAAAAATTGTTAGAAAATCTAAAATCTGTTTTTGCCAGCAGCACACCTGGGTACTCAGTAGATTGCTTTTCCAAATCTTTGAACTGGCAGGTAAACTGGGGCAGGTATGGTGATGCTGAATAAATTACACTCCTCTGCAGCTGCTGTTTAATTTCCCTCGTGTGTGTGTGTGTGTGTGTGTGTGTGTGTGCCCTCTTATCAACGAACCTTCTCCAACCCAGCTAATAAATTGTAATCATTCTCAGCTGCTCCTGCATGTAAAAGTGTTAAACTGCTTAATGCTCTGTAGATGGGATTAAAAATGTGGAGGTGGACGACCACTCTTTCCATGCAGCTGATACAGAAACAAAGCATTTGATACTGGACTAAGAAGACATACGAATGGAATAAAACCAAGCCGCAAGTGTTTCACACATACACACCATTCAGTTTCGCTCTCCGTGAGTAATTCTATGTTTTGCTTCGAAGGGAAATCGGTGCACTTTGGCCATAATTGTTTCAAAACTGCTAGCTAATTATGACCTTTTGAAAACAAAGTGTACAGATTGAATGTGACATTTTGCTGCGCCTGCAGAATATAAACGCCCTCTTGCACTGGCTGAAGCCCAGTAAAACCTAATAATGAAAACAACCGTGTCCTAACTGGTGCGCTAACTGAACTAGAAAGGCTGCATTCACAGGTTTCACTGACCCCCAGGACAAAAATACAACTCGTACAGTAAGACTCAGACTGTTTATTTAGAATAGTCTGTGATGTTATCATTGTGCCACCATGGTGAAGTGATTGCAAGACAAACCACATCATAGTCAGAAGATGATGCATAAACTATTCTGACAGATTACTGAACGGGCCTTCTGGGCACCGGCCCGGCGGCCCAACAGGTTATGGTACGTGTCCACAGGGGCGTTTTTTTATCGCGAGGGGGCGCGACGCTTCCCAACATTAGACGCTTGGTGGGCTGTCACTAGACACAAGGCTCTCCCCACCTGATTGGACGAACGCTTTCCCTCCGTGGGCTGCTGCTCATAGCTTTCAAACCGGAAACAATATGGAGGCTCGTTTGGAAACTTTCTTCTCTTATTTCACGAAAATAGTTCACCAAAATGTGTTTCTGAAAACATTTGAGGCCAGAAATAAACCATGCAGTTGCTAAATCTATCTTTATTTTGGACTGACAACGTTTATTTTAAAAGATTCTCGGGAGCTTCGAGAGGCAGGGAGTCGCGTCGGACGCATAAAGTAGACTTGCCCTCAATTTTATGCAAATGAGGAGCGGGCGTCGTGACGCTCTATTTCCTAGAATCGCGCCGCCACGCTACCAGAATGCATTGCACGGCTGCTTACATAGACAATGAATGGGAAGTATGGAAAGGACGGAGCCTGTGGACACGTACCATGAGCCCCATATCATGACGTAGTCATATTCAGGGGAGGAAGTAATGCCATGGTTAGTACAGGAATATTCCCTCGATAGAGTCTAGACACTGGTGTTGGCGGTGAAGTGGTAAAGAGAGTTGGCTGAAGATCTGGATGATGGGATGTGTGGAGCAGGATTTCTGATGAGCTCAGTGGAAGGAACCTCGGGCACTGGATGTGAGGGAAGACTGGAGGTGAATGGGGTGGAGGAGGGTCGGGTACGGAGCGGAGAGGAGAACAGTCTTTTATTTACAGTTTGATGGCAACGGTATGATTGGCTTAAGGAGATCATGGTGGGTTTAACTTAGAGTGAACGCCCATAGTCAGCTGATGGAGTGTGAGAGACAGAGAGATTTGTGAATGAATGAGAGCATAAAGAGAGAATGTCTCCCTGACTGAACTTTCGCCAAACTTCATTAGTCTTATAGACACAAACACATGCAGAAATAGGGTCCAGGTTTAAAAATACCGATCACGTCATTGGACATGTATAAGGTTAGTACGTAATCCGCTGCTGACAGAGGATGTTCTGCACAAGTTGAGTTACGATCATGTTCTCAGAGACCGTCACTGCTGCTGGCCGACCGCTTCTCTCACTTCGTCTCTCTGCGTGTGGAAAACTAAACGGACTTCTGGCTTCTGGTGAACCGTATCTTTGGGGCAGACAAAGAGCAGGAATTAGTGCAGAGGTTAATGATATAATAAAGAGCACAGAGAGCCTCTCACAGAAGTAGTATTCATCAGACAATTAGCTGTTCTGCAACAGTTGCAAGAGGTGAAAACCATTACACTCCACAGTAATTAATGAAAGTGTGTGTTGGATCAGTTTGGAGGAGTTAGGACAGAGCTATTGAAGACATTACTACACACATGATGTCTCCAGATATATAAAAAACATGACTTCAGAGCATACAGGAATGGACACATGGTCTCTCTCTCTCTCTAACACACACACTAAATAGACTTTACCAGAAATAGTTCCAGCCTGTCACAGTGCATGGATTTCAATGGAGCATACTCAACCATATTCCCACCATCTGTCATGATGATTTGAGAAGAAAAGCAGGTTTTTACAACTATTGCCGTACTTACTGTAAAACATAAAATACTGCATGTGTGCATGGCTGTGTGTGTGTTTTTGTTCCCCTGATATAGTCCTCTGCTACCATCTACTGGAGAAAACATGGAATTAAACTGCATAAAGACCCCTGACATTTCAAGTCAAGTAAATTTGTAAAGCCCAATATCACAAATCACAAATTTGCCTCACAGGGATTTTTTACATCTGTAGGATACGACACCTTCTGTCCTTTACAGTACGACCATGTCATACTAGCTTGTCATCAAGGAGGTTAAATAACGCTCCAAACTTATATTCAATTTTGGCGTGGAAAAACTGGCATGGCCATTTTCAAAGCATTTCCTTGACCTCTGACCTCAAGATCAGTAAATGTAAATGGGTTCTATGGGTACCCACGAGTCTCCCCTTTACAGACATGCCCACTTTATAATAGTCACATGCAGTTTGGGTCAAGTCATAGTCAAGTCAGAACACTGACACACTGACAGTTGGGCTTGAGTTTGCCATGTTATGATTTGAGCAGATTTGTTATGCTAAATGCAGTACCTGTGAGGGTTTCTGGACAATATTGGTCATTGTTTTGTGTTGTTAATTGATTTTGAATAATAAATACATACATACATTTGCATAAAGCAAGCATATTTGCTCACTCCCATGTTGATAAGAGACAAATCTCCCTTTACGGTACATTTTGAATTGATAAAAAATGTGTGATTAATCATAATTAACTATGGACAATGATGCGATAAATCCCGATTTAATATTTTAATTGATTGACGGCCCTAATAATTACATAATATGCTATATGCATCACATCTACAGTCTCATCAAGTATGAATTCAGTCAAATGAAATTATATTTTTGAGCTGTTTTGAGTTTTAATCATGATAACACAAACATAGTGACAATAACCTTCTAGATTATGATCATTTTACTTCACAGTAGAGTAGAGTCAGTACATTTTCTGACTTTTCTTTTGTACAAAAATAGAAAAAAAGCTCTACAAATGAAAAAAATCACTTGGTGTTTGCTCATTTATTTTTTTCACAACTTTATTGTATGTATCAACCAACAATATATTGCACGATTAAAGATGTAGAAATAAGGAAAACCGGTTTTAAATATTAAGATTTGACAGAATGGAGTCATGAACATTTTACACAAAGCACATTATCACACGGATAGAGCCACATCTTCCTCTACTCGCCACTGTTAGACTGTCATAGTTTCACTTAATGATCTCAATTCTGACTTTTACTGTTGTGTTAAATAAGACATGAGAACGTTTAATGTATTCATCTGGGATGGGACGGTCTGACTCTGTTTCTTTTCTCTGGTTTTTGAATTGGTCTCACATTTATTTCCAGGTAGCATTAAAAGTTCCTCCCAGCTGCTCAGACACTCTCTGAGACTCTCTGAGGGGAGTTTGGTCTGGCGTCTCCCGATGCAGAAATAAAACACAGCGGTTAAAGCCCTGGAACTGGAGCGCAGCCATAGACAATACTCTGCTGTGTTTCACAGTCAAACCAAATTATTTTAGCTGTAAGCTGTAAAGATGGCTGTATTAAATGACTGCTTAACTGATCTTAAGTGCTGCGTGTCCTAAAACGTCCTTCAATCCATTTCAGGTTGTTTTGAGCCCAAATACAGGCCGGAAATTAACTCATTTAAATCTGGTCCTGAAGCATTCAATGAATTTATCTTTGATTCGTGTTTAAACATTGACTATCATTCAAAAAGCTTGGACATGTTTCCATAAACTAAAGAAATCTCTATGTGTGTCCAGTGGATTTGAGAACTTGAAGGTCAAATGTAAATATGTTTAGATGACATCATCTTTAACAAGTAGGCAGACTGTATCTCCACTGGCTTTCAAATATGCACCTCAATTTGAACTGATTTAAACCAAGCAAAACAAACCAGTTTTCACTACCTCCTCATATCTGTAGTTACTTGCATGGGTAAAATAAACACCTGTGGTTTCAGATATGTTTGCATGGGATCAGCCGGTGTTATCACCCCTCACAAGACATTGGAGGCCTAAAGCACCACCTGCTGGAAAACAAAATATGGTTTTAGTGGCACTGAATAATTTAGAAATTAATATTGCTCTGTATTAATGCATGACATTTGTTATTTATCATCACTATACAATTCAAGGTCAGTGACAGGATATAACAGTTTTAATTGTTCTTGGGAGAGGCCACAATGTGGGGATATCATACCTCTTCCTAACATGCAGTGATCGAACAAACTCTGACGAATGGAGCACGAAAAAATGCCCAGATATGCTACGAGCAAGGTCACTCTCTATTACATTAGAGAGAGTGATACTGATTAACTGTCAGAGCTGATTTTGACCGATGAAAATAGGTTGGAGGTGCGTGAAACTTAACTTGAATAGAGCCAGGGCGAGAGTTTTTCAAACAAGCAACACGTCACTCAGCCTGTTCGCTTACGCATGCAGCAGGTTAGGACATCTTCATTGGGGAAAAACTGAAACAATCTGATGTCCGCTTGTTTGCATGGTGTCCAGTTAGGAAGAGGGTTCATGCCTGCAATGTCAAGTGCCGCGATTGTGGGAAAACAACAATTTGCATGTCCAAAACTGATTCCGATTGGCTGTTTGCCAAGTACTTGTCGTCATTGGCTCGTGGCTGTTGTATTGAAGAAGACTTGAAACTAGCGATTGAGACCATAAACTCATTTTTACAATGTTTACTGAGATAATAAATCAAGTGAGAAATAGGGTCATTTTCTCATAGACTTCTATACAATCAGACTTCTTTTTGCAACCAGAGGAGTCGCCCCCTGCTGGCTGTTAGAGAGAATGCAAGTTTAAGGCACTTCTGCTTTGCCTTCAAGGAGGTTGTGTCTAAATGGTAACACACAATTTGCAAAAACTTGCCAAAACTCTTGCGAGACTCACTGCCAGATGATTCTAATCTTTAACCATTCCAGGTCAATGCCTAACCTT